>NDXB01011386.1:180417-192050 GCA_002631895.1 Agapornis roseicollis | reverse complement strand
GGGGTTGGGGGGCCACCCGGGCCCGGGGGGGGGGGGGGGGGGGGGGGGGGGGGCTATACCTCCATGCTTGTACACACCTGCTCTCCTTGGCCAGCACTGGTTTGTGAGACAGCTTTGGCTTTGCAACAGCTTTGCAGCCCCTAGCAGCTAAAACCCAGTTTACATGATGGCTTTAGCAGTGCAGCCAACGTTTGGGGAACTCGCCCAGTGCTTGCAAGGCAGGGATGAGTGATGGCTGGAAGAGGTCACTGTCCAGGATACCCCGGCCTCATGCAACCTTGCCTTGAGCAGCAACGTGGGGAATTGCTGGGGGTTTGCAATTTAAGCTTAGCTTAAGTTCAGGACTTTATTTGCATGTTTGGAGCTTAGCTTGGATATGTCCCATGCTCTTTGGTATCTCTCTAGTTTGATGCCCAGGTTTATACAGGTTTTTGCACCTGATGGTACAGGATAAATGACCAATTTGCAGCAATTTTGCACATGGGAGACCCTTCTATGGTAAACCCAGATTTTTCTGTGCATGAAACTTTGCAGTCGCGTCCCTCCTTAACCCTTGGCTGCTGGTTCTGGGTTTGACCCTCCCCTGATCTCTGTAATACCCAATTTCCACACAGCTAGAGGTGGGGACACACTCCTAATTTACTGTCCTTGGCCTGGATCCTCTTTTTTCCAAACTGGAAATTTGGAAAGCAACTCACCTAAAGAATATGGGAGGGAAAGAAGTGAAAAGCTAAAATAAAAAGGAAGGAGGGCTGACCTGCAAGAATGGTGAAACCCAGGAGGCATTTGCTCTGAAGGGAAAATCCCCCCTGTACCCTGAGTCAGAAGAAACCTCCAGCACCTTAATAGACCAAAATCTTTATTGATTTCACTGTAACAGCAACCACTGGTGAGAGCGTTTCTCCTCCCAAACACCTGCTTGAAGAGACAGTAAAAAACCCAAATGTATACCCTGACTAGCAGAGGAGCTGCCCCAGCGAGGCCAGGCACTCCCTCCCTGCTCTTCAGCACCAAGCCCAGTTATAAAAGAGAACCGGGAGAATGTCACTGGGATGGGGAATGGAGACAAGGTTGGGAAAGGGTTTTTTTTAGGGGAAAAGTGATTTTCCTCCGGCTCCTGTCTGTAAGTTAAGTTGTCCTTGGATATTTTCTGATTTTTTTGCTTCCAGAGCAGGCTCCCCAAAATGAGCAGCTGTGCCAAGGGCACTAGGTCCCTGCATCCATGGTGGCCAGGCCCGCTCTGCAAAGGATGTTCTCAGCCCCTGCCCCTGCCACTTCCTCGATCCGAGGACCTAACAGACCTCCTAGGATCTTCGCTTTAAGGAAAATATATTTATTTATATATAATATATATATTTGTGTGTGTCTTATCACCACCCACCCACACACATATACATATTTCTACTTCCACTCACTCACTCGTGCGCCTACGATGGCCAGCTACATATTCATATCCCATCCCACTGAGCACTACCCATGCAAGGGAAAGGATGGGAGACACCCCATTCCCTTGGGTTTTTTTTGCCTTTTTCCCCCCAAAATGAGCAGCAGCACCCCCTATTGAGATAAGCAGCTGGAAGATGGGAGCTTGCAACCAGCCACCGTGCTGACCCACGCCAAACACACCTAGAGAAATAAATTACCAGACGGAAAGTGCACAAAGCCTGCAGCACGGATGTCAGTGTGGGGTGTACCCATCCCTGTCCCGCACAGCCACCACCCCAACAGGTGACAGGTCCCTGGGCCTGGGTACCGGGGGGGAACAACCCCGGTGAGAGAGACAGGATGGATGGAGCAGGCACTCAGGTGGGGGCTGATAAAATGGCACTTGAGAAGGTTTCAAAGCTGTTATGGCTCCCAATAGGCAGTAAAAATACAAAAAAGGGGGCTAGTTGGAACAGGGGGCACAGCATGGCACCGCCATGGCATCCCCTGCTATGCATGCCCTCACTGGATGCTACTCTTCAAGTGAAGAGTTGCACCAAGAGAGGTGAAAAAATACATCCCATCTCCGGGGGGTTTCAAGATGCCAGACACAGGCAGGATGGCCACAATGTGCCAGCCTGGCAAAGCCACAGGCAGTGGGAGATTAACATCGAAACCCCTTATGCACTGCAGCACGACCCAGCCAGGGGAAGACCTGGCACAAAAAGCAAATGGAGGACAGCAACAACACTGGCACTCTACAACTGGAGCACCCCAGCCACAGCATTGCAGCCCTGCAATGTCACACACTTCCCCGGGTGCCCAGGTATTCCTGAGAGAGTCAACAGCGCCAAGGGATTTTGCTCCTGTGTTATTCACATTTTAAAGGGGGTGTGTAAAAAAGAAAAGCACGTTCCCAGAGGCACTTGTCCCCAGCCTGAAAAAAAGAAGCATCGCTGGTGAAGTTCCCCTTTGTAGTACCCAAAATATAAAAGCAAGGGGTCTTTTTTTGTGACATATGGCCAAGTCACTTCAAGTCCTGGTTGGCAGGTTGGGGATATAGCCCCTGGTCAAAAGGACATGATGGAAGAAATCCGGGTAGGAAAGAGATGTGGGTGTGCTGTCCAACGCTGTTGAGGCCTAACTTGGACCCCTGGCGCACCAAAGGGAACAGGCTGCCAATGCTGTCCACCAAATGCCAGCAGGTCCCGAGGGAACTGAAAAACCCTTTCCCTGGGGTGCAAGCAGGTGCTCAGTTTTAGGAGCAACTCTTTTCCCCTCCTCCCAAATTTTATGGGAGAAGAGGCAAAAGGGATGACGCAGCTCTGGACTGCCAAGCTGTCGGCAATGGGAGGTTTGGGGTAACAGGAGATTATTTCTTTTTTGGTATTTTCTGTAGAATATAAATTCTGAAATTTTATTTAGAGAAAAAGTGTTTCATTTCAAGCTTTTAGGTAGGCTTTTGAGACCCTCTATCTTTCTTCTGGAAAATCCTAAACATTTGTAAATCCCAGCCCNTGGGGGGGGGGGGGGGTGGGGAAGCATAAGGCAGCAGGAGAGGCAAAAGGATGTTTTAAGAAGCCCAGTGGAGATCAGGCTGTCAGTGGGCAGAGGAGGAGGAATAGGGCTGAATCCAGAAGGGATGCTCTGTCCAGTGCATGCTGGGACTGGTCACCCAAAAAAGGGGAGAAACCAGAGCTGTGCCCCCTGGAAACAGTGAGGGAGGCAGGCAGGGAGAGGGATGCCGGTGGGGACCGCTGCTGCCTCTGCCTCGCCGGGACGGATCCTGCTAAGCCGAATGGGGTGTGCACAGGTCTGGGGAGTTGCTGCCTCTCCGTGGTTCCCACTCAGATATCCATCTCGAACTGAGCGTCGTCCCCTGGTGAGAAGCAAGGAGATATGCATTAGGGGGGTCACCCCCCACCCCAAATCCTCCCATCCCAAATCCTCCCACCCCACCCCGGGGGTCCTTTACCCATGGATGGCTTCCCCTCCTGGTGGTTCAAGTTGTTGGCATCCACTTTGGGCTCCTCTCCGGCCGAGCCGGGGCTGGTGACGCCGGGAATACTGGGGAGGTGACAAGGCGGGGTCTGGGCCATGGGGGAGTTGCGGCGGTCCAACAGGAACTTGCGGTCGTAGATGATCCGGGTGCCTGGTGGGGGCGATGAGAGGAAGCTGGGGGGGATCCGGCCCGGCAGCGCTTGTTTGCAGAGGGAGTTTCCCGGCAGGACCAAGGATAGGCGGGGAGGACAGGGGGGGTGCGCGTCGCTCTGCCAGCTCTTATCTGAGCACAGCGGGCGATAATTCCGCGCTAGGTAAACACCCCCGGTGGCACCTGGGTATCAGCTGCCCGGGCCGCTCACCGCTGTGCTGTGCGGAAGCCTGGCTAACTCACGGCAGGGGCGGGAACGCATGCCGACGGATGCGGCACCATGAAATGTCCCGTGTTCGTCTCCCCCGCCCCGGGACGAGGGATGCTCCGAACACAGGGGGTCACAGAGGGAAGGCGCAGAGCCCCCTTCTCTCGCCACCGACACCTCTCGGGGCATCGAACTTTGATCAGCTCGTCCCACCGGGGCCGCCTGCCACCCGCTACCGGGGGCCAGCTCCCACCCCGGCCAGGACCCTCTGCGCCCTCCGTTACGCCCCGGAAAAACAATACACTCCTCTTTCTTTAAGGACAACCGACGGCAGGCGCTATGCAAGCGCTGTGTAGATACGAGATACAGGCGCGAGAGACGCGCGATAGGTGGTGTTTAAAGAGGCTGGCGGCGGGAGCGCTGCCCCAGCATGGCCCCGTGGCCACCGCCCCGCAGGCCTCGTCCACCCCGGCGCTTACCTCCCGGGGTGGTGGAGAAGAGGGTGCCGCCGGGGGTGGTGCAGTAGTCCGGGGGGAGCTGAGCCACGTCGCTGAGGGCCACGGTGCGTGTGGGGATAGCCCGGCTCTGGCTGGGCTGGCGGCCGCCGGCGGACGACATGGCCCCGCGCTATTGTCCCCGCGGAGGCGGCGCGGAGCGGGCAACGCCTCCCCCCGCCCTCCGCCTCCCATCGCCCTCCCGCTGCCGCTGCGCTCCGCCCGCCGCCGCCAGGGGGCAGGCGCGGGGGCCGGCGGTGTTGCCCGCGCCCTCCCACGTGGTCTAGCGGTGAGGATTCCTGGCTTTCACCCAGGCGGCCCGGGTTCGACTCCCGGCGTGGGAAGAGAGTTTTAGGGGGTGCGGAGGAAGGTCCTGTCCTGTCTCCGGTGCGAGTGGAGTGGAGGCAGGTCCTAGTGTTTAGGGCTCCTTCTCTCAAAACATTTTGGGTGAGAGGAGCTGATCAAAGTCAGCAGGAAAAGGGACACATCTCTGTATCCCGAATACACCAACCCAAAAAGCTGGGAATCCCACATCCCAAGGGCTACACCATCCTCACATCACCAGGAAAGGGGACTCATCCCCATATCCCAAAGTACCAACCTGGAAAGTTGTGAATCCTGTTTTTAAGGGCCACACCAGCCCCAGACCACTAGGAAAGGAGATGAATCCCCATAATCCATTCCAGAAAAGGGGATGTATCCCCATATCACAAATGTACCATCCTTGAAAGTTGTGAATCTTGCACCCTTAGGGCCAAGCCAGACTCAGCACAGCCTCCCTCCCTCCCCTGGGAACACTGATCCCACCGGTTATTTTTAGCAGGACTCTCACGAAAGGCCGGAGCGACTGATTTCCTTCTCCAGCCGTGGATCCCCCTGGACAAAGCACGTCCCTGGTGGGACCAGGTGCCCGCATGCAGAAGAGGATGGGTGAGGCAGTAGCCCGGGTAGCCAGGAAGGTGAATGACACGGTGGAGAACAAAACGGATTCCCTGGGTAAGGCCATCTCTGCAGCTCAGCTCCCGCTCGGGCCCAGGGAAGGATCGGGTATCTGGGAGCAGTGCTCTATTCTTTGCTGCCGCAGCCTAAAAATAAGAAGCTCTTGGCCCCACTCTGGGTGCTGCACCCAAGGCTCCTGCAGCCATAGGGAGGGGAAAGGTTCCTCCAAGAGACCTTCAGCCCCCTCCCCCAAGTTTGATTGGGTTCTCAGTAATGGCATATAACGCACTGGGACATGCCCCAGGGATACAGTCCCTCATTGCAAGCGATGGCAGGAGCCAGATCTTTCCCCACATCACTTTGTCAATCTGTGTTTTTCTGCAATTTCCCTGTTCTAGCTAATATCTGAGTCCCACGTGCAGTTCATCAAAACAGATGAAATCTGCTCATTTTTATTCATGCTGGATTCCCAGCCCTGGGGTACAAACCAGCATACGCTGAGAGTCATAGCTTCATCACTCAGCCTCTCAGCAGCCTCCTGAGTGAGATGATAAGTAGGGGAGGATAGAGCTCGTGCAGCCCCTGCCATGGTTTTGGTGAGAGGACAAGCAGCAGAGCTAAGTCTGAGCACCATGGGGCTGCGACAGGATTTCCATCCTCTGGCACATCCCAAAAAGAGAAATAGAAATAACATGGAGTAAAATAAAATTGCCAATAGGTCAGAAGCACAAATACCTTTCCCCTCCCCACTGCTTGCCGTGAGAAAGCACTGACCGCCATGAGAAAGCCAGCCACGAGCAAGTCTAGGGAAAACTCTGCTCCATCCCCATCCCAGTCAGCAGTGGAGGAGGCATCCCTGCACTGCTCAATCATCTCCTGAGGGTCAGGGACATAATGGAGGGGGATTTCTGAAGTTGTGAAGGTATTAGACACAGACAGGCTGGCTGAGGTTTTGCAAAAGGACTTTGCACCATGGCAGTATTTGCAACACGACTTAGGGCTGAACAAACCTGAGGCAGAGCAGCCTCAGCATTGCTGATGGGAACAAAGTATTGGTGCTTGGGGAGGTAACTGCAGAGATCCCTGCAAGAGAGGTGTATGGCAGAAGATATTACAGCATTCATGGGTGGCAGCACCCAAACAAGCAAGTCAATTGCTAAGGAGTGGAAAACAAGATGGAAAGTATTTCTCCATCCCAGCTAAGGTGCATTGTAAGATGCCTTGGTCTCTCTGGGGCAGATCTGGCCAACTGCAAATTGATGACCTTCCCCATCGGCATCTACAAAGCAATGAGAAGCGTCACTGAGGGGATCCACTGCATCTCCCTGGCAAACAATGAGCTGAAGTCAATCACCAACCGATTTGTCACCACCTTCAACCAGCTGAGAGGTAAGAGGCAGCCCCACTGCTTCACAACAGCCACTTCCAAACCCCCATCTTTCCAAGGATGAAGCTGGGGTTGAATGAGGACATGAAAGGCAGCTTGAGCATAATGGTGCATGGCCAAGATGGGGCATTTCAGGCTGCAAAAGGCATGGTGGCATGCTGCTGGCTGATTAGCCCCCATCATGAGACATCAGTGTTAGCTGATCTCTCTTCATTCACTGCAGGAGATGGGGACAGTCATCAGAGCACGGCTGGTACCATGCTGTGGAGCCCAGCAAAAGCAACCAGAAGCTAATCTGTTGAAGTGTGGTCATGCAAGCACCCAGAGCACCCAGCAACATGGTTTTGAACAATGGGGATTGTACTGGGGCTTTGCCTGCCTACAGCAGTGCCAGGGTTTCTGGCATCTTTTGAAGACAAGTATTTTGTTCATATAATGTACTGCACAAGTGCCGCTGTGGTGGGCACCTGGGGAAGCTTCCTGTATTGTACTGGAGCACCATCCATGAAAACTCCCCTAGGCTGGGGAAAAGAAAGACTTGGAGCAAAGGAAATCAATTCTCATTTTCTAGACAGCAAGCAAGGGGAAAAGATCTCTTCCCAGCAAGGGCTTTGCCAGTGAAAAAGTCACTCCAGTGATGAACATGCTGGGCCCCAGCAGGGCTGTTGCAGCAGACATCCTTGCAGTAGTCTGAATAAGGCAGGACCTATAAATACAAGGTATTAGCAGGGGCAGGGCAGCTTGCATGGGTATTTATAGAGCAGAAAGATCTGTGTCACTGGAGAAGGGTGCTTGAACAGTAGAATTTAGGTTCCTGTTCCTATGGCTAATGGTCTTCCATGAAGAAGTGCTGCTCCTGGTCACAGAGAAGCTCATTCTGGGAGGGTGGTGGGACAGCAAAGAGGGTTAAACTCTGTAGAATAGATATTTTTCACATATAGGTATTTCTTCCACCGCTCTGTTTATACCTCAGAAGGGGTCCAGGTACGTGAAGATAACAAACTAGCCTTAAACCATGACAAGTCTGCAGTGGGGGGAATTGCCCCGACTTTACTAAGAAATATTACTTATTTCTAAAGCCCCTGCTTTCAAATGCTAAAAGGGTTTCATTAAGAAAGCCTGAGGAAGCCAAGATACTTATCAATCCTAAAAGCAGTATTCACAACAGGCAAAAGTACAGTGGCAAACTATTGGGATGAGCAAGAAATCCCATTTTTGGTGTTGGAATCCCATCGCTGGACCTGGCAGCCCATGGGGGACAGAGGCTGTAAATTAAACTGTGCATTAATTATTTTTCCATCCCCTTTCCCCTTCTTCTCCCCTCTCCCCTGTTTCCCAAACCAAGAGCTCAACCTGGCAGGCAACTACCTGCACCGCCTGCCTGAGGAGATCACCTCCCTGCTGCACCTCCGGGCCATCAACCTCTCCCGCAACAGGTTTCGGCATTTCCCTGAGCCCCTGGCTGCTGTCACTGCCCTGGAGACCATCGACCTGGAAGAGAACGAGATCAGAGGTGAGGAGGATCTCTTCCCACTGGAGGAAGGACAAGCATCTGCCCAGGGCAACTGCCCCTCCCACTGGTGATGCTGATCCACATCCCTGGGCAGGGAGGGATGCTGGCTTAAAGCTTTGCTTGGGGTCCACCATGCCCTGAGGTGTAGCCAAGCCAAGAGACAGCTTAGTGATCCAGCAACAGGAGCATGAATTTGGCAGAGGGAAGGGCATTCGGGTGCCAGGTAGATGCTAAATAGAGCCTTGTTAGTCTCTTGCTGTTGTTACTGCTTGTACTGCCTTCTGAGGCAAAGCTGTGGCAGACACAGGGGGAATCAAGCCTCATTCAAGTTACCCAGTTCAGTGCACTGAGAAAAGGCTCTCAAAGGCAGCTCCAGCTGTGACTGAATCACCAGATTTAATAAAAAATAGACCTGATGGCAGAACCCAGCCCTCAAGAGGCCGGGCTAGGATGTTTGCTGCCAGGCAAAGTAAGGGCACAAACTCACCTGAACGTTTCGCAGAGCAAATAGGAGCTGTAACACTACAAAATCCCCTAAAACAAAAATAAATCAAAGAAACAGCAAGAGCTGCTCATCCCTTGACCCTGCAGTGGGAGGCAAACCTTTCATGTGCAAAGCTGAAGCCTTTGGAGTCCCCAAAAGTTGGGCAAAATGGACAGCTGTTGCACATAGATAAAAGAGTTTATTTAAGAGTGAGCTTCCAAGAGCCCAGGCTGGAGCATCCCACAGCCCACGTAGATCCCCAGGGAGGCAAATATCAAGTCCACTCAATTTTGCTGTTTTATCTAGGATGGCTTCAGCTGCTGCTGGGAAGGCTGCTCCCCGTTACAGAAGTTTTATTAACAGCATCAGCTGCTCTCTGTCCATGCCTGTAGAAACACAAAATGTTAAATACTGCTTCCATGACAGCCAGCAACATACATGTTTTTTCCTCACGCTGTTTTTAATCTCGTGCCTCCTGTAGAGAGCTCTCTTAGTTTCCTCCATTGCTTTTTGAGCCTAATTGATTGACTTAAATCAGACTTGGTCTCCAAAAAGTGTATTCTCCCACTCATCTTGTGCAAGCAGGATGCTGCAAGAGGGGAATACAGCTTCTTGTTACATTTTTCCCTGCTTAAATGCAGGGAGAAAAGGCTGCCACAAAGGTTGTATGCAGTGGCAGTAATCCCAGGGGAGGAGGTGGCTAGAAAACCTAGCTTCCAGGCTTGGTCACCTCCCACCAGGCTCTCCTTGGCTGCTGTTATCAGACTCAGGAAATACAGGGTAGAAATTAACAATTTCAAGCTAAAGTGTTTTAGGGACATATCTTAGTAGCAAGCATAATGTTGTCTGGCTGCAGAAATAGGCAAGAATAGCATTTTCTGGAAAGGGAAAAAGATAGAGATTAGAAAGCTCGGATGTTGCAGCCCTTTTTCCCCAAGGAAACAAAAGTCCGGGCAATCACATTGCCCCTGCCAGCCCTTCCCAAATACCTCCCAGGCTCATCTTTGTGTGACCTGGTGTTTGTATAGATGTCTATAGACTTTTATATACCAATACGTTTTTATGTATTATCTATGAGCTTGAATTTATACACACACCTTTTCCTCCCACAGTAGCCTGGCACAAGGCACAGGAGAGGGAGAATTAAGGAAAATTCATCAACTTGAGTTTAACTGGCACAAGTATTTTGTTTAACAGTCAAGTAGGATGGAGCCCTTCACACATGGAATACAGCAGCAGGACACATTTCACCCCAAACGATCTTGAATCAGACTATAGGAGATAGCACTGTCTCTTTCCTTCCTGCATACCTGTACCACTGACCTGCCATGGCTGGCTGAGAGCCATGCTTTGGCAGCAGGGCCTCACAAAGAGTAACCAACACATTCTTGGACAAGCTGTTCAGATATTTGAAAGCTCATTTTGATGCTGATTTTCAGCTTCATTACCCACATACCTCCAGCCAGCCCAACATAGGAAAGAGCTACCTTAGCAGTACAGAAAGAAGCAGAAGCAGCATTTTGGTGCTTTTTATAATTTGGGACCCAGGCTGTCCCACTTAGACCAATAGGGAGTTGAGGACCCTGCTCCAGATAAAAGACCATCAGACAAGAAGAATGCTGTATGTGCTATGATGGAAGTTGGGGAAGGATTACAGCTGCCCTCATATGTATGAGGGTTCCAGATCACTAGTGTGTAGCACTGCAGTAACCATGTGCTCAGTCCTACCTGTCCTCTGCTTTCTCAGTGATACTGAAGGACCTCACAGCAGTGTTGTAAAACAGATTTTAAAGCACTTGCTGAAAAAGAGGGGTGAGTCACCTACTAGGGCATACTGAACTGGAGGTGGTAGGTAACGTTTTCCAGCTAAAGGGAAACAGGAGTAAAAGGAGATTAACTAATGCCTACTTGGAGTATGTGGGCTCTGTGAAAGGAGACATTTAGTGCCATGAGCTGCCCTTTCCATCTCAATAAGCTCTTAACTCTGAAGTATAATTATGTATATATTAATACCATTAATATATGCATTAATATATTAAAGGGAAAGTGCTATTAGATCTTTCCCTGTGATTCAGAAGTTTACCAAACTAGCATTTTCAGCTCCCAAATCCATAGGGATTTTGGGGTGCCCGAAGCTCCAGTTTCTCTTTCCCTTATTCCTTGATTAATGGTTTATTGCAGAAGATGTTGAGATACCAAGGGGGATGCTGGAAACTACTACCAAGGCTGGGCAGGTCACTGCTGGGGCTGTGACTAATTTTGTTCTCCTGAGCATCAGAGAAACACTCTAATTTAGGATAATGGTATGGAAAACGCATCTCTGTTAATAGCTGCAGAGGATCCAGAGAGCGTGTTTCCACCAGTGGATTTGGAGGATTCTGGTGACTGCCAAAGGATGTGGGTAATGCTGAAAGGTGACCAGACAGTGGCTCTGCTGACCTGAGCAGAGTCTTTCCACCTTCAATTTGCAGATCTACATGGCTGCAAGACCTCTGGAGCCATCAGTGTTCATTATCTAGCCCCTTAGCTGCCTCTGCAGCTCTTTCATTTCTATCTCCTCAGATGCCTCCCAAAGCCTTGGCAGCGCTTTCATCTGAAGGAGCTAGATTTTTTGCTCACTTATTATATCATATTATGATCTGAAAAAAATATCATTTGCTTTAATTATTAACAAAGCTTCTTTTTCCTATTTTTGCCTAACTGGTGAAGTCAGTATGAATAATTCATGCTCAAAAGTAAGGATTTTATTCATTGAGGAGCTGGCAAGTTGCTCATAGAGGAGTTCATGGCTCTCACAGCATAGATATATAGCTGTAGGCTCCACTGCACGCCCTGCCTGTTGTTTCATGCCAGGGTGAATCACTGCTCTGTACCTTGAATTAAGCTGCAGAGCTGAGCTGTTCCCACCCTGGGCAAGGCTGCTCCCTAAAACACTTAACTCACTAAATTTAAGCAAAGCGAGGGTTTCTCACTCTGCACAGCCTTAGAGAATATTAAACAGGAAGAAATACCAAAAAAAAAAAAAAAAAAA
>NDXB01011386.1:162327-178392 GCA_002631895.1 Agapornis roseicollis | reverse complement strand
AATGTGTGGGGGGGGTTCCCCCCCCCCCCCCCATGTTTTTTTTTCACTGTGGAAATCAAACCAACCCAATGCCAGTGGATCTCCACACACTGCTCACCCCATGGGTGTCCCCAGAAGCAAGCATCCACATCCTGGGTACTGTGAGTCTTTAAGATGTGCCTCTTTCTCTCCCTGGAAGAAATGTGCTGTGGGGCTCAGCATGTGGTCCAGAGACAGTAGCTCCTTGGTGATGGGGAGGCCATTGCCAAGCATGCTGGTGTCCCTTACAGCTGACAGCTTGCAAAACACCTCCTGGGAGAAACTGCAGGTGTTATCTCAAAATGGCTTGTTTAAACATCTCCAGTGCTTACTCCTTTGTTTCTTTGAGGGATAAATGCTCCCCAATAGTATGGGCTGGCTGGGGGTAGCCAGGAATGTTTGCTCCTGTAAATATTTGACTTCTAGAGTTGCCAAACCCAATCTTTGGTAAAAGATCATGGTAAGAGGGGGTTTGTTGATGTAGGCAATGATAGAGGAGCTGGAGTCAAGCAGAGCAGCTTTGGGCTGGGACCAGCATCCCAAAGGATCATACTGCTGGGTGGAGAACAGTGGTCCTCCCAACTGGCGCTGGGGCTCTCAGCGTGTTCCCCCCACCCCCAACCCCCCCGGGCAGGCAGGAGCTGGCATCAGCTGAAGGAAAGGGAGTCAGCAGCAGCGTGGGAGCCTCTGGGTGGCGGGGGGGACCCCGACCCTCCCCTGGGACCAAACCTGCTCCAGCTCTCTCCTTGCCCCCCTCCCGCTGCCTCGGGCGGGGGGATGCGTACCCCGGTATCCATGGAGATGGGAGGCTGTTCCCCCGCCGCCCCCCTCCGTTGCAGCCGCCGAGCAGCCGCAACCGGCTCGGCGGCACCAGCGGCAGCGCGGTACCGGCACCGGAGCTCGGCTCCGGGAGGGGGACTGGAGGAGGAACGGGGACAAATTCCGCAAGCTCCCGCGGCGGCAGGTCCCCCCTGCCCGCCTGCCGGCGATGCAGCCTCCGGAGCCGGGCTGGGACAGTGGAGGTGAGTACCAAGATCGGATCCATTTCACTCATTTCAAATAGATGTCCAGCCTCTTCCATCCCCCGCTCCCCCCTCCCTTCCGACCCCTATTCCATCAACCCAGCCTTTCCCTGTGGTGGTTTCCGTGAGCCAGGCAAGGAGGCAGGTGACCCATCGCCCCCCGGCCGGTGTCCCCCCTTCTCCTTGTCACCGCGTCCCAGACGTCAGCGCCGAACGGAGGATGTCTCCATCTATCCAGCACCAACCTAGGCACTTGGCAGCCCCTTATTTTCTTTTCCCCATCGTCCACCTCGCTTTTGAAATTGCCTGTGATTTTTTATGCATAAGATACCCACCTCCCACTAATGCTGGAAGACACTGTAGCCCAAAGAGATGAAGTCCAGCAAAGTTTCAGGCTTAATATCACAGGTTTCAGGCAATCTCATTAGGGTCTTTGCTATTACTTCTGCTAAAGAAGCCAGTTCATGTGGGTGCATCTGATGCTTACCAGCTGAAGCATCTTGCTCCCATAACCCTGATGTTTCCTTGTCTCTCTGAGAGGCTCCTTCTCCTGTGCTGGTGCTGCAAACCCCTTTGGCATCTTTCTGAAGCTCCGCTGGAAATGTACTGGCTGAATCCTGCACCCAGAACAGTAGATATTACCCAGGCAGCACAACCGCTGTGTGACAGAGCCTTAGAGAAGCCAGGGGTCCCAGCAGCTGGGAGAAGCATCTTGGATGGCAAGCAGATCACTGGCACAGGGCTGGGGGGATGATACAGCCACCCATCATGCAGTGGCTTTGCAGTGCTTTCTCAGAGCAGTGCTGACCTGCTGGTGGTTAGGCTGAGCCTTAAAGCCAAAATATGCCTTTTATTGTCTTAAAATTGCAGCCAGGGTTTGCCTGGAGCAAGTCACCACTGCAGGCAGCTCCTGCCTGCACGCAGCATCCTCTTGAGTCCCTGCCTGTGTAAAGCCGGGAAAACCCAAGGGGGGTGTTGCACAGACCTGCTCCCCCTGTTAAACCTGTAGTGACAAAATGTCATTCCCCTTCCATTAGAAGCTCCCAGGGTCCCAGATAACCAGCATAATTATGTATAATTATTGCTTTATATGTAAGGGGACAACAGCCCCAGCCCTTCTCCCTTGGGTACTGGAGCTTTGTTGGGGAGAAGATTTTAGGGGATCTCACACTGCAGACCTCATAAGTGCAAGGAGAACCAGCCGCAGACACTCAGAAGTAGGGATGCTCCTAGGCTGGCTGTACTAGGGTCCCACATAGATAAAGCTCCCACACTGCCAGAGCATTGCAGCGTCAAGACATAGATTTCTCTTCCCTGCATTATCCCTACAAAAATCCCATGAGAACAGGATGTCTTCCGTGCTGCTTTAATTCCTCGTTAAAATAATGATATAAAATATTAATGATATAAAATAATACTTCAGAGGAGGTGCCGCGGTACCTTGGGCTGGGCTGTGTAACCCAAGGAGGAGGAGACTTGTTGGGCCACTGAGATGATGACAGTGGGACATGTCTCAGCCAGGCTGTGGACTGGTGCAAATACAGAAACCCACCTCCATGCGATAAAGCATAATCACTTTATCCTCTCCCAGCTTTGCTGTGTTGCCTTCCTTCCCTCAGGCCCTTCCAATGGCAGCTGGCCCAACTCTACCACAAGTAAGAGCCACCTCCTGAGGGAGAACTACACCTTCCTGGCGTACTACCAGCATTCCTCCCCCGTGGCTGCTATGTTCATCCTGGCCTACACCTTCATCTTCCTCATGTGCGTGATCGGCAACATCCTGGTGTGCTTCATCGTGGTGAAGAACCGCCAGATGCGGACGGTCACCAATGTATTCATACTCAATTTGGCCATCAGTGACCTGCTGGTGGGCATCTTCTGCATGCCCACCACCTTGGTGGACAACCTCATCACAGGTGAGTAGTGGAAGGCAAGACAAAAACGGGGAGAGAGAAAATGATGGGGAACATCACCCACCTTCTGGCCCCTGCACACAAGGGCACCCTGTGGGTGATCTTTTTTTTGCTGAAATGAGGAGGGCAGGTGATGGCCACTCAACCACTTCTGATGAAAGGTATAATTTCATTTACAGCTACTATTTTAGGGGCAGGAAAACCTCTTCCTTTGAGGCTTTGGACTTTTTGGCAAAATAAGTGACCTTAATGCCACATTGACACATTTATTTAAAGTTTAGCCACTCTCTATTAAGCAACCCTGAAAAAAAAACCCTCTTCTTACATTGATCTTCTCCTGTGCTGGATCAGCTCTGCCCGTTGACCTTTACAAAGATAAAAAGTGACAGTGGCACAGTTGGTGGAGTTTAACCACAGTGGAAGCTGGGCACAGGGCAGAGTCTGTATTTATTTATTTATTATGGGGCGTGATTTATTTATTGCCAACACCGTAGCATTGGGATCAAGAAACAAGACAAAAGCCCTTCTGATTGAGGATCACAAGGTCAGTCCCAATGGAAACACCCCAAGCCCTACATAAGGGTAAGCAAAATTACAACTGCCATGCTTCTTGAGATTCTAAGAAATGTAACATGCATCTTTTTTACCAATTTTGGGGTTTCTCTCCATGTATATGTTGCTAAAGGCCATCTCTGTAAAAGCCAAAACACAACCCCCCCCTTAGGAGCAGGATTTAGCAACCCCCAGCAACAACACAGTAGGTGGATGGGGACATCTGGAGGGAGCTGGTGATGTAATTGTCCAAGCCAAAGGTATCTACAACCTCCATGGTGTCCCTTCACAGGTTGGCCCTTTGACAACACCATGTGCAAAATGAGTGGCCTTGTGCAGGGCATGTCCGTCTCTGCCTCTGTTTTCACGCTGGTGGCCATCGCTGTAGAGAGGTATGTAGGCATGAACATGTGGGGACATGGGGTCCTAGCCACCTCCAGAGTGTTATGGTATTCCACGTGGTTTCCATCATGGGAAATCTCCTGGGGACATCAGGAGTGTGTCCCAGATCTCCAGGAGGATCACAAAGTTACCCATGGAGAATCCCAGCACGGTGTCCTTCCCCACCTTGAGCTGAAAACACCAAATCTGGAGAGATCCCAACCTATCTCTGTCACCAAAAGCCATATGTAAAGAGAAACCCACCTTATCCTCCCCTCCCACCCGTGGGTCCTGGCTACCCTCCTTTCTCAGAGACCTCCCACCCGGTGCCCAAAGCCACCAATGCCTGCCCTCCCACAGGTTTCGCTGCATTGTCCACCCCTTCCGGCAGAAGCTAACACTGAGGAAAGCCCTGGTGACCATCGCTATCATCTGGGTGCTAGCCCTGCTCATCATGTGCCCTGCTGCCATCACCCTGACTGTCACCAGGGAGGAGCACTACTTCATGGTGGACACCTATAATAACTCGTACCCCCTCTATTCCTGTTGGGAGGCGTGGCCTGAGACGGGGATGAGAAGGATCTACACCACTGTCCTCTTCTCCCACATCTATGTGGCCCCCCTTGCCCTTATCGTTGTTATGTATGCCCGCATTGCCTTCAAGCTCTTCAAGTCGGTGGCACCTGCCCATGGCCAAGAGGAGCCAGAGGGGAGGAAAGTCTCCCGGAGGAAGGCCAAGGTCATCAACATGCTGATCATTGTTGCCCTCTTCTTCACTCTCTCCTGGCTGCCCCTCTGGACACTGATGCTGCTGACGGACTATGGCCAGCTGAGCGAGGGCCAGCTCCGCCTCGTCACCGTCTACGTCTTTCCCTTCGCTCACTGGCTGGCCTTCTTCAACAGCAGTGCCAACCCCATCATCTACGGCTACTTCAACGAGAATTTCCGACGGGGTTTCCAGGAGGCCTTCAGAGCCCCCATCTGCTCACTCCACTGCCATCACCATCACCACCACCACGGGCCCTACACCTCTAGGAGCCATGGGATCTTCTTTGGTGCCCGCAACCGTGTCTTCACGCATGCACGGGCCAGTGATTCACCACCTGCATCTGAGTCAGGGCCACTGGCACCACGCCGCACCGGTGTCCATGCATGGGACAGCTGAACAGCCATGGCACCTCTAGACATGGAGTGGGAAATGGGGGACTTCTCCACATCATGGAACAGGTTGCCCAAAGAAGTGGTGAATGCACCAACCCTGGCAGTGTTCAAAGCCAGGTTGGACAGAGCCTTGGGCAACATGGTCTAGTGTGAGGCAGGGGGGTTGGAACTAGATGATGTTAAGATCCTTTCCAACCCAACCCATTCCATAATTCTATGGGCCGTGAGTCACTGAAATAAAGATGCATCCTCCTTATGCCACATCCCTGCCTTTGCTCCTTCGCTTTCTGCACCACCACCATCGTGGACTGTGGGTAGAAAGGGGGGGGCACCAGCCAAGTTCCCTGGGGAATGCCAGGCCATGGGGAGAATGGGCTGTCTGCTGACATGGAACATCACGACGTGCTCTATCACGACATTCGCCACGCCACTCCGCGCCCCTGCCCTGCCACGCCACGCCGTGAACGGCGGCAGCGGGTGGCCCGCGTGGCGCGGGGCGGAGCATGTGCAACGACCTTGACGCATGCGCAGTGGCCAACCCCGAACCTGGGGGGCGTGGCGCAGCGCGGCTGCGCAGTGCGGTAACCGGCGGGGTGCGCGGCAAGCATGGCCGGGTATAGCGTGGAGGAGCGTGCTGCGCCTCATAGCTTGGAGTACCGGCTCTTCTTCAGTGAGTCCCCGTCGCCTTCCGTGTCCCCTTCTTTCTCCTCGTCCTCCCGGTGTGAGAGTTGGGGTGCTGAGCTGCGCCCCCTCCTCAGTATGAGGTGTCCCCCTCAGGCCGCGCCTGACTCGCCCCCTTTTGCCTTGCAGAGGATGCCGCCGGGTGTTACATCTCCCCCTTCCACGATATCCCCATCTACGCGGATGCCGGCAAGGTAAGGGGAGAGGGACCGGCTCGAGGAGCACTCGGTTGTTCGTGTGGCTTCGTCGGCTTTGGGGCAGTGATTAGAGAGACCGCTGGAACTGCGGGTGCGAGCTTTGGTGTATCCGTGGCCCGGTAGAAGAGTGGTCCTGTGAGCATGGAATGCCTGAGAGAAACTCCCGGTCCGTTGCACTGCTTCTTGGCAAGAGCACCTAACAGAAGCATCGTCAGATCTTGCAAAGGCTTTTCTTCTCTTTCGGGTAGAGCGATGTAGAGAACAGAGCAGATGGTCTGATTCTCATGTTTGTGTCTGAGATACGAGCGGTTGTCTTGAATTTGCCCATGAGGCTACATGAAAGGGTTTTGGGTTAAAAGAATCAGTTTTCTATTTAGCTAAATATCTACATCCGTACCCATGCATGATATTTGAGGCTTGGGCTTTGACTGCAGTAAAGCCACTTTATAATCAGCTGCTGATCAGAAGGCAGAGATGTTAAATTCTTGCCGTAGCAGTTCCTGGGAACCTCTTGCCTCACAAAAAGTACAGTGTTGCAGGGCTTCTACATCCTTCCCTCGGCTGGTGGTTAGGCAAATTAGGCTGTTCTGAGTCACTCCTAAGTGCCCCAGCTCTAGGAAGCCAAAACAGCTGTTTCAGTTTTCACTGACTGTTTTATCACTGGGAACTAGGGCTATCTGACTCTGTTCCTTACCTTTGTAGCTCATTTCTCCTTTTGACACATACTAAAAAGCTGTGCAGTTTGAGAAACGGGGTGGATGAACTGTTGTAATGTTCATGGTGTAATTTGGGGATACAGAGTGGATATGGGAAATGAAAAGGGTATGCAGAACTGAGAAATGAGCCTCTAAAAAGTACCCGATTGAGCTTTGAGGTGCAGGTGTTGTCAGAATTTGCTTTGGGACGTCTAACATGGCTTTTGCCTGCTCAGAAGGGAAAAGACAGGTGGTAATCATCAAGAAAAGTGGTGAAGCAGTTTCAGGGGCTGACTGAGAAATCAGTTTTCAAAAGCAGGTATCTGAAACGTAGCTCAGGCAAGGCAAATCCAAGTAACACTACACTCTGCAGACATAGGACAGGGGAGGAAAGAGTAGGGAAGTGAACATAGAGGTGAGGAGGGTTCACTTCAGCTGCCAGAATGTCGGTGCCAAGTCATTAAGAGAAGCAAGAATCACTGCAGGTCAGTCCCTGAAGTTACACAATAGCGCTGATCACATTAGACCTCTTTCTGTTGCTGAAGTGGCTCTCTGCAGAGATTTTACTTGTTAATGAGTAGGTTCGTTGCCAGCTAAGGTAGGAAGCCCAGCTGGGAGCAAAAGGGTGCTTTACCCTGTCTGGGCTCCTTGATCTTTATCCTTAGACTTCTAAGACACTGAGAGGATTGCAGGGTGGAGTTGGTTTTTTTTCAGTCTAGGGCTCAGATGTGCTGACCTCATCTGTACCTGTGTGTCTTGGCATTGCAAAGAAATGACCTTGAGTCTTTCCTAGGAGACCCATACTTACTTGGTCTCTTAGACCAAGGCAGGTTTGTCAGATCAGTTGTGGGAAAGCTGCAAGCCTAATAGAGATGTATCCCCAAGTTATCTTGTCTACAAGGCCATAAGCACCCTGCCTACACAGTTACAGTTACCTTATTCCTTTCCTCGAGCTACTTATAAATAAAAATAGTATATACCTTTTCACGTATAGATTGCAAATGAACAGTAACCCCCTGCAATTAAGGGATGTAATAAACTTGTGTTAGGAAAAGGTGTGGGCAAAGTCAGTGATGTAACAGCACTTGTTGCACAATAGCAATCTAATTATGGCACGATACAGGTTTGAGGGGCTTTGCAAAACTAATAATAGTGCTTAACGTGAGGATTAGAAACCTTGCTAATGCTAGAGAGCAAGGTTTGACTTTTTGTTAAAAGCTGTACTCTCTACAAACAGCAAGCATGGAAACAGGTTCAAGCATGGAAAAGCTTGTTTTCTTGAGGAGGAGCCTGACATTGAACTCTTGAAAGTCCTCTCAGCCCAGCTGGAGTCAACAGTAAATGTTATCAAGTATCACCTGCAAACTAGATACTCCAAGATGTGGTTCTGTTTCTACCCTACATCTTTATACTTGCACCATGTTGCTAACAAGGTCTGCTTTTACAGGAGTGTCAATTTGGAGTGGAGGAGCTCATGCATCTTTCCCTTCTTCAAGACAAGCTAGAATATTTGGGAGTAATGTTCTCTGTTGGTGAGAATAGTACATAGGTACCCATGTTATTAGGACAAGGGGTAACGGGTTAAAACTTAAACAGGGGAGGTTTAGATTGGATATAAGGAGGAAATTCTTTCCTGTTAGGGTGGTGAGGCACTGGAATGGGTTGCTCAAGGAAGTTGTGAGTGCTCCATCCCTGGCAGTGTTCAAGACCAGGTTGGATGAAGCCTTTCATGGCATGGTTTAGTGTGAGGTGTCCCTGCTTATGGCAGGGGGGTTGGAACCTGATGATCTTGAGGTCCTTTGCAACCCTAACTATTCTATGATTCTATGTTATTAACTGGATGGCTTATTCCTACCAACTGTATCAAAACTGGCAGGGGTGGGGGGGAGGGAAAGCTATGGTTTTCATGTGAACTGGCTGTCATGCTTACTTATATGTGTCCCTAATTTAAAGTGTGGTCTTGAGGTTCCTTCCCATTCACTGATATTTTGCTTTCTTCAGAATGTGTTCAATATGGTTGTGGAAGTACCTCGGTGGACAAATGCTAAAATGGAGGTAATTATATTACAGTGCCTAGCTTAAGTGCTTGAGCTGACTAGTCTATTAATCTTTGGCTTTGCTGATTCTCTCCTCCTTACTTCCACCTTGTGAATCTGAGTGGTTTCTAACTTCTCGTGTAAATACTTTCTTGATGCTAAAGGTTTAGTATGTAGTCTGAAACTTGCAAAAGTTAGAATAACTTAGTAGTCTTCTGTGACTTCTGATTAAAGCAGCATCTTCTGGCTCTCAACCCCATGTGCTTCTGATGTTTGTAAGTCTGCTGGAAAACTATATCCCAGGAGATGGCAATGCAACAGGAAATGGAGTTATTCAATATCTGCTGTAGCCTTTAGGGTCATCTCCTGGTCTCTCAGCTTATCAGATATGGCCAGCTTAATTTAAAAAAGTATAATTAAATTCTTGTTTTTTCTTAGAGACTTATGTAACATTTCTTTCAGATTGCAACAAAGGATCCTTTAAACCCAATTAAGCAAGATGTGAAGAAAGGAAAACTGCGCTACGTAGCTAACGTGTTTCCCCATAAAGGTTATATCTGGAATTATGGTGCTATTCCACAGGTACTATGATTTGTCTCGGTGGCTCATCCTTTCTGCTTGGGAGGAGGGAGGATGACTGTGTGTGTCTCTGACTACCACTACATTAATGAGCAAAAGGTTGGCTGAGAGTCTGATCTGGAGCACAGCATTTATAGCTGAATATATAGTCTTGATAATGAAGAGAACTTGTTAAGAAAGCAATGGTACTTCTAAGTAGAAATCACAAGAGTTACGTTTGTAGCTCATGCTGTGAACAGGTTGTTTGAGGATGAGCAGCTGTTGCATCTCTCCTTGGCCACCTGGCAGCTTGACTGGACAGTAGCTGGCAGGTCCTTGTCTTTGGATTAAGAAAGGTGTCACTACACAAGGAACTGTGTTCTTGTGTATCTGGCAATAAAATGCCCTCAGTTCCTGCCTGGTGAAGCAGAAAGAGTTAAAGTTTGATACTAATGGTACAGAATCTCAGTGTACAGCCCTTAGGCTTAGTCTTTACAGAAGATTCTTCTTGCAGTGAATTAGCTGATTGTTTTAGGCTTTGGATGTGGACCACAAAGATCTGAAGACTGTATCTTTCCCATTTCTGCTCCTCTTATTGTTCAGGGTCTAAAGCACACAGCTAGACTAACATATTGACCTGTTGGATGGTAGTGCATGCCCTCTTCTCAGTGTTGGTTCTGAGTGCCAGAAAGGCACTTGAAAGCCCTTGAGACTGTGCACAAACATACTTTCTCTGAAACAGCTGGTAAGGTGGGACTGACAGATGGTGACACCTGGATGTATGCTCTTAACTGGCTGATGACTGTTAGGTAAAGAGGACCTTTGAGCAAGGCTGTTTGCCTCTGATCTTCTCCAAGGTTTGAGTTCCCTCTAGAGAAATAAATCCTCAGTGACAGTTCACAGGGCAACACACTGAATTTTGTAGCTGTAGTCTTGATAGCAGTGCATGTCAAGTGTTTCCTCCAAGTGGGTTAAGAAGGTGTTTCAAAGTTGAACTGTTTCCTACTTGGATGGATTCTTGAGCCAGTGTTTTTTTGGACAGAATTACAGCTTTTGAAGCCTTAGTCACGTGTTAGCGATTCAAAGTTGTGTATGCATCAAGGACAAGGGACTGAATGCTTCCTTGCAGAGAAGTGTGATGGAGATTGTGAAGAGTCTTTAAGCACCACCCAGGTCTTAGTACATCATCCTGAGTGCTCTGGATGCATCACAAGATCTTGACTACTTCAGTTGTGGCCTGGCATGCAGAAATTTGGAAAAAGCATTGCTTCTTTTTATATCTCAATAGCCTTAGAGGTAGATGCTCCTTACAGTGCAAGCAGGCACAGTGTCCTTTTGCTCCTGATCAGAAGTGTGTTTTAAGCAGCTATTATTTTTAGAGGCGTAGCTCACATGCATTCTGGAGTCCTGTCATTCAGCTTATACTCTCCACGATATGGGACTCTGCATTCCTGTCACTGCTCTAGTGTAACAATGTGTCTTTAATTGTTTAATTAAAAGGAAACAATCCACCCTGTCTGTCTTCTGTCTCTGGTGGACTGCTATCTGGAGTTCAGGAAACTTCTGTTAAGACATGAATAGCAAGAGGAATAGGCAGGCAGCCAAATCAATGAATGTTCTTTATAGATGTGAACTTTACCTTTATGTAGCTGTGCAATGGAGGAGGAAGTCTGGAAAGTTGTTGAAAAATGGTTTGTCTGTAGGAGGGAGCAGTTTACTTTGGCAAGATAGGACTTTTTAGTTTGGATTCAAGCTGTTCTTGCAGGCACAAGTGAAATAGTAGCCCAACCACTGGATCTGAAAGCTTGTGTGAAGTGAGCCATCACCTGTATTTTGGAGGCAATTGCATGCCTGAAATAAACCTGCTTTTTGTTTCCTCTTATTTGTGTTGGGGTTTTTTTGTTTGTTTGTTTGGTTCTTTTTTTTCAGACTTGGGAAGATCCAGGTCACAAAGATGAAAATACTGGCTGCTGTGGAGATAACGATCCAATTGATGTGTGTGAAATTGGAAGCAAGGTAATGTGTTCTAAAGGGTAACTCCCTTTTAAAACATGTCATTAATGTCTCTAAAGTCAATTATCCATAGACATTATTAAGTTCCTACCTCTTCTACCTCAAGAATGTGATTTTTCCCTTCACTGTCTCTGGAGATTGTTGATGAGGTCTTACAGCACAAGCCATGTGAGCCAAGGATTATAAACTGCTGATAAGTGATACCTAATTTCCTGGCACCCACTGCTTGCTAAATTCTCATAGCTCATGGAGTCTCCTTTTGTGCATTCCTTGGATGCATCAATACAGACAATAAGGTCTTTGTCCTTTCAGGTCTGCTCTCGAGGAGAAGTTATCAAAGTGAAGGTACTGGGCACTCTGGCACTGATTGATGAGGGTGAGACAGACTGGAAGATAATTGCTATCAATGTTGAAGATCCTGAAGCAGACAGCTATAATGGTAAGTAATAGGAGGGAGGAACAGGCTTAGTTGAGAGCCTGTAGGCAGCTTTCAAATCAGGACGTGGGCTCAATCCTTCTATGCCATGGTATTAAATTGGCTGTGATACTGGAAGGACAGCAGAACAGGATTTTGTCAGTCCTATATCAAAACATTTCACTGTTTATCCCAAGTCGTCTGCCCTCTGTGCAGCCTGGCATCTTGAAGAAGAGAATGGTTGTAAAGCCTATTCTCTGAGTGAAAGGAAAGGGATTGTCCAGTAAGTCTCTAATCAAAGTTGTTGAAATGACTCCATGCTCCTGGGAGCAATCAGGATATACTGTGAATATGAAACACTAACTTTCTTGTGCAGATACCTACTTTGTGTCTTTACTGTAACCTGTCTGAAATGTTGCAAAGGCTACTGGAGGAGGGGCTGAAAGAGAGGCAGGTCAGAAGAGCAGACAAGTAACTAAGTAACTTCTGTCACTAGGTCTGGCTAACAAACCTTTCCTTTCTGGCCAGATATCAGCGATGTCAGAAGAATGAAACCCGGATACTTAGAAGCTACAGTGGACTGGTTCAGAAGATACAAAGTACCTGACGGAAAGCCAGAAAACCAGTTTGCTTTTAATGGCGAATTTAAAGACAAGGTAGCATTGCCTTTCTTAGTTACTGTGAGCATGCAAAGCCACCCCATCCACAGACTGAGCTCAGGGTGCCTGGGAACACGAATGAGTAGTTGTTGAGAGAATGGGTTTCTATGAGGCTACTAATAGTTGGCTTAATTCTTCCTGCTGTTTTTCCAGCCTACCATTCAGCTTGTTTCCAGCCTAGTGCTTGCAGCAATACTAGGAGAAAAAGCATAGGGTTATCAACCTGCTGCTGTTGGATATTATCAGTGTTTCTTTTAGATGACATTGATGTGAGATCACTTTAAGGGCTGGGAGCCTCTCTCTTAGAACCAGGATGGAAAACACCGGGTTTATTTGCTCCTGCTTTGTGAGATCACTTTAAGGGCTGGGAGCCTCTCTCTTAGAACCAGGATGGAAAACACCAGGTTTATTTGCTCCTGCTTTGAAGCAAGGGTGCTTGACATCACCCTTTGCCTCCGTTGCTCATTGGCTTTGTTCCACTGCAGCCTGGTGCAAGTTGTAAAATGCCTCTTTTTTCAGGCATAAAATGTTCCTTTATACGCTTTGAGCAAGGCTCTGCTGTGGCAGCATTGTAACTCTGCCTCTTCTTGGGGTTGAGTCAGATAACTTATGGTTCCTGAGTGGGTGAAATCCTGCTTCTGCACCCTTCCTTCTGCCAGTCCTGCGTGTGCCTTGAGTGTGTTAGCAAGGTGACTCAACTCCCAAAGCTCCAGAGTTGGTTCAGAGAAGGGGAGGGCCTGCCAAGCCCTACCTGGGAAGGAATGGGTAAGGGAGGCTGAAATGGAAGTCATGTAGGATTGGACCTGTCCCCTTAGGCTTTTGCACAGCTGTGGCTTGGGTGGGCTGGGACATCTCACTGCCTCTCTGACTGGGTGGAACAAGAATCAAGGCTAAATTGTAAAAAAGTGACAAATAACCTTGTGCATTTATGCAGTGTTTTACTTGGCTGTGTATGATATCAAACCAGGATATTTATTACTGGTGTTGGTGCTAACAAAGGATTTTGTGTGCTTCCTTCTTCAGCTGACAGGTTAATGCTTGGACATATAGCACCTTTTCTTCTAAGGGAAAAAGCTGTGATATGCTTGAAAGCAGATTCATTATGAAATAGTTGCTAAGCTAGAGTAGGTGCATGTCTCTTCCTGTTGGTTTGCACAGCAGTTGAATGATTGACCCGAAGTGGGAGAAAGCTCACAGGTATGCTGGGATCAGCTCGCTGCTGGAGGCAAACTCAGAGGGAGGACAGCGGGGTGGAGATGCTTTAATAATATAGCACCGGCCTGAGACTGGAATATCTGTGTTCAGTTTCTTTTGGCCTCAGGCTCACTAGGTGACCTTGACATATCCTCATATCTTGAAAGTAAAACAGTTTGTGTTGTAAATCTCTGTTGTTTCAGCTGTTGTATGCTGCGAGGTTGCTGTTGTTCCTGAATGGTAATTCAGGTAATTCAGTAATGGAAGAGGGCTAAGAGTCCTTTCTAGAGTCAGAAACTGTCTAAAATCAACTTATAAATACTGGCCCATTGTTCGATGTAACACATAGTCTGGAGAAGATGGTCTGGTGCTTACCCATAACGTGATGTTTGTTCTCATCTTCGCCTTTTAGGATTTTGCTGTGAATGTCATTAAAAGTACTCATGAACACTGGAAAGCTTTAATAGCAAAGAAAACTGACGGAGGGGAGATCAACTGGTAGGTTAATGCTTGTGGTACTTAGCACGTTCCTTTCCCATAAATAACACCAAAGCTGCCTTTCCTGCGTGGTGCTATGCTTTCTGTTAGCTGCAGGGTGTCTCTGCAGACCTCCCCTTTCAACTTGGCAACTGTAACAGTGATTTTTAATATTCCATTATTTAATATTCTTGGGAGAGACACTTGGCTTTCACATTCTCACAACTGACCTATCTCTTCTAGCACAAACCTGACGGTGTCCAACAGTCCCTTCTGCTGTAGTCAAGAGTGTGCAAAAGCTACTGTGGATGCAGTAAGTACAGATTTGAGTATCCTAACCCCAATGTTAGTATTGGACAAAACAATACTATTTGTGTGGTTAACTGTCCTCTCTGTGTGAATAGTGCATTGTATGCTCAGAACAGCACCTGTTTCTGATTGAATAGGATATATGTGGAGCAAGCCAGACTTTCCTCCAGAGGCTTCTCTTTGCCCTTAAGTCAGCTGGGAGATGGAATCCAAATCAGAGTTTGTGTGAAGGGCTAAACTTCAGCTTGTCTGCCAGCTGTTCAGATGCGGTTTAAATATTTTGGAGCAGTTTCTCCTGGAAGGCATGCTAAGGCACATGAAAAACAATGAGGTGCTTGGTGACAGCCAGCATGGCTTCACTAGGGGGAAATCCTGCCTGACCAATTTGGTGGCCTTCTATGATGGGGCTACAGAACTGATGAACAGGGGTAGAGCAGTTGATATTATCTACCTGGACTTGCGCAAAGCATTTGACACTGTCCCACACGACATCCTTGTCTCTAAATTGGAGAGACATCAATTTGATAGGAGGGGCACTCGGTGGATAAAGAACTGGCTGGATGGACACACGCAAAGAGTTGTGGTCAATGGCTCAGTGTCCGGCTGGAGGCCAGTGATGAGTGGTGTCCCTCAGGGATCGGTGTTGGGACTGGTCCTGTTTAACATCTTTGTCGCTGACATGGACAGTGGGATTGAGTGCACCCTCGGCAAGTTTGCCGATGACACCAAGCTGTGTGATTCAGTGGATACGCTGGAGGGAAGGAATGCCATCCAGAAGGACCTTGACACNTGGCTCAGTGTCCGGCTGGAGGCCAGTGATGAGTGGTGTCCCTCAGGGATCGGTGTTGGGACTGGTCCTGTTTAACATCTTTGTCGCTGACATGGACAGTGGGATTGAGTGCACCCTCGGCAAGTTTGCCGATGACACCAAGCTGTGTGATTCAGTGGATACGCTGGAGGGAAGGAATGCCATCCAGAAGGACCTTGACACGCTTGTGAGGTGGGCTGATGGCAACCTCATGAAGTTGAACCATGCCAAGTGCAAGGTCCTACACCTGGGTCAGAGCAATCCCAGGCACAGCTACAGGTTGGGCAAAGAGGAGATTCAGAGCAGCCCTGCAGAGAAGGACTTGGGGGTGATGGTCGATGAGAAAATGAACATGAGCCGACTGCAGTGTGTGCTTGCAGCCCAGAAAGCAACTGTATCCTGGGCTGCATCAAAAGGAACGTGACCAGCAGATCGAAGGAGGTGATCCTGCCCTTCTACTCTGCTCTTGTGAGACCTCACCTGGAGTATTGTGTGCAGTTCTGGTGTCCTCAACATCAAAAGGGTATGGAGCTGTTGGAACAAGTCCAGAGGAGGGACACGAGGATGATCAGGGGACTGGAGCACCTCCTGTATGAAGATAGGCTGAGAAAGTTGGGGCTGTTCAGCCCGGAGAAGAGAAGGCTGCATGGAGACCTGAAGGGGGCCTATAGAGATGTTGTGGAGGGACTCTTCATGAGGGACTGTAGTGATAGGACAAGGGGCAATGGGTTCAAACTTAAACAGGAGAGGTTTAGATTGGATATAAGGAAGAAATTCTTTCCTGTTAGTGTGGTGAGGCACTGGAATGGGAAACCCAGGGAAGCTGTGAATGCTCCATCCCTGGCAGTATTCAAGGCCAGGTTGGACAGAGCCTTGGGTGACCTGGTTTAGTGTGAGGTGTCCCTGCTCCTGGCAGGGGGGTTGGAACTAGATGATCTTAAGGTCCTTTCCAACCCTAACTATTCTATGATTCTAT
>NDXB01011386.1:81265-157838 GCA_002631895.1 Agapornis roseicollis | reverse complement strand
CCTTGAACACCACCAGGGATGGAGCACTCACAACCTCCCTGGCCAACCCATTCCAGTGCCTCAGCACCCTCACAGGAAAGAATTTCTTCCTTAGATCCAATCTAAACCTCCCCTGTTTCAGTTTGAACCCATTACCCCTTGTCCTGTCACTGCAGTCCCTAATGATGAGCCCCTCCCCAGCATCCCTATAGGCCCCCTTCAGATACTGGAAGGCTGCTATGAGGTCTCCACGCAGCCTTCTCTTCTCCAGGCTGAACAGCCCCAACTCTCTCAGCCTATCTTCGTATGGGAGATGCTCCAGTCCCTGATCATCCTTGTGGCCTCCTCTGGACTTGTTCCAACAGTTCCATGTCCTTTTGATGTTGAGGACACCAGAACTGCACACAATGCTCCAGGTGAGGTCTCACCAGAGCAGAGCAGAGGGGCAGGATCACCTCCTTGGACCTGCTGGTCACGCTCCTTTGGATGCAGCCCAGGCTATTCCTCCCCCTAGATATCAGCAGTTAATCTTGTTCCTCTCCCAGCATAATGATGTAAGATCCTTCAAATATCATGTGAGAGACAACTTACCCTGCGATTGGCACAAAGATTTCCTAAATAAGCTTGAAACTAAATTCTTTTAATCTAGAGCCTAAGCTTTGTGAGAAGAGATAACCTGAGGTTTGTACCTCACTGCAGCAAAACCAATGTGAACGTCCCATGACGCAGTGCAAGATCTATTCTGCTGGCTTAATGAAGGTTTGTCAGCATAGCAGTAAAAATGATGAATTAGAAAGCGGTTTGTGCATCTCTTTGTGGGCAGGAGAGAATATTCCTACATGCAGCAAACTATTGACAGGCTTCTGGGAGTCTGCAAAAACAAATACAAAACTGAGCATGAGTCATGATGCACTTTGCTGGTCTTCTCCTTCCCTGAATGATCTAGTGCTAAGTTATGATGTGATTTGGCAGCTTATTGCTTTAATTTATAAGGTCTCCCAAGCTGAGCAGAAGTGTGGGATCAGCACTTGGGGTGTCAGTGCTGTTGCTTCCCTCACCCAGGCAGATGCTCTGGGCAAGGCATGCTGTGGTGGTGTGACCTTGTTCTGTCAAGGAATCAACATTAATGCTGTTGATTAAGAAGTTGCTGCAATGATCTTGCACGAATGGAGTGTGATCATACGATGGGTTCAAACTGGAGCAGAGCAAGTTCAGGTTGGATCTAAGGTTCTGCCCTGTGAGGGTGCTGAGGCGCTGGCACAGGGTGATGGCCCAGAGGAGCTGTGGCTGCCCTATCCCTGGCAGTGCTCAAGGCCAGGTTGGACACAGGGGTTTGGAGCAAGCTGCTCCAGTGAAAGGGGTCCCTGCCTGTGGCAGGGGTTGGGACTGGGTGAGCTTTCCAACACAAACCAGTCTGGGATTCATGATGCAGCCATCAAAATTACCTCCCTTAGTTCAGGAAGAATCTTTCCCTTCTGAGGCTAAAACATTGCTTGGGAAGGCAGCCCTTTCTCGTCATTCATTAAATGTTAATGAAATGTCTGTATTCTGTTTATAAACGCAAAAAGAAAAACAAATAGTGATTCTGTCCTTCATGAAAGAGTTCAGAAGTAATGTTTGGGTAACTCAGCTGAGAAGTGACATTTGGCAGGTATTGCAGCTTTCATTGGGAAGGACTTTGGAGAGTTGCAGTGGAAATCAGGCTGGATTTGGCCAGCTTTCTGAGCCTTTCGAAAGTAAGATGTGGATAATGTTCCGTGTATAAATGGAGGTCTCCCAGCCGTGGATGCTGCATCCCTGCCTTTTCATGTCAAACATAGATAAGGTTCAGGAGCAGAAATCAAAGCTGGACACCCCTCCAAATGTAATCTCATCAGCTGGACATTTTAATGCAAGCCTCAGGAAGCTTACTGCTGAAGTGATCTGCTGATCCATGCAGGTGCGTGTATCCTGGGGTTGCAAGTGAGGAACTGGAGACTAAGGGAATGTCAGAGGAAAATTCCTTACCAGTTCCATCTGTAACGTGACATTTCCTGAGTGTTTGCAAGGTCAAAAGCTGGTAGAAAGCAGAAGAACTCAAAGAGGAGACTGTGTAGGAAAACCCATGCTAAAGATAGGCTTCACAATGGGTTGCAGTCTTTACTGGGAGCACTATTAGTACCCTCTGGGAGTCAGCATGCTCTTTCAATAGATGCCTCTCCCTTCTTTATGAGGAGCTACAACTTCACAAAATATAACCTATTTTTATCTGAAACCATTCAGTGAATTATGGATATAAAACTATTTACTCCTATTTCCAGGTGTGTCCTGGGAGAATATTATCTACGTAGACTTTCCACTCTTCTTTCCATGAAAAAGATGCTATTGTTTTCCATTACCCATTCCCAAAGATTTCAGTTGCTCTCACGTAACAGCACAGGGCTTTCCATATGCCAAGGGATAAGTTATTTCTTGAACTAATGAATGTAATTTCATTGAGTTTAATATTTTGGCCAAGATTTATTACATCGCCGTCACTAATTTACGTTCAGCTCAGGTGAATAGTGCCTTACATTTGTCATCATAATGATGAGTGATCGGAGGTCTCAGTACACAGCAGTGCTGTGATGGCTCCCATTTTATTCCGAAAAGGAATGACTTGTGGTCTGCTGCATGTGACGTTCTCTTGTCATTTTGCTGCAGTCTCAGCTGAGGCCAGCTGAATTGAAGGAATCTTTTTCTTTACTTCCGAGGCAGGGCATCGCTTGCCTCTGCCAAGGAAACTAAACTCATCTCATTTGTATCGATGTCTTTATAGCTGTAAAATGGCAGCAATTATCTAACTACCTTAGTAAAAGAAATGCCATGTACTTAGAATATGCCCCATTTTCCCAGAAAGTTATACTTTCTCTCTTTCTTTAGCAGTATGGATTTTGGGGTTTTAAGTATTTGTTCAGTCGTATCTCTGTCCACTGTAACTACAAGTGAGATGTTTGGTATTTGCAATATGGACAAGTTACTGACTAAAGCTACTTTCCCAATTGCCTGTGTAAATAGAGAGAAGGACTCTTCAAGTCTGAAGAGACAGTGAGCAGACACCAAGATGGGAAGCAAAAGTTGTCCCACTGAAGAACAAAATGACCTTGATCTGTTTTTCAGTGTGCACATCGTGCTGGATGTGCGCACCAAAGAATCACCAAACCTTACAGCTGTAGAGAGCAGTAAAGCTAAAACCCCGTGTCCTGTCTGAACCGAGACTGTGAAACTGCACCACATCAGCCACAGCTTCTACTGAGATGCAATAATTTCTTCAAGTGTTCACACACCACGTAGACAAGGCCCTCAGTGCCATGGGGCAGTGGTGGCTTTGGCAGTGCTGGGGAATGGTTGGACTGCATGAGCTTAAAGGGCTTTTCCAACCCAGTTGGTTCTATAACTCTAAAAGCATTGGTGCCTTTAGGCCAAACTGGACCTGAAAATCAAAACTCTCGAGGTCCTTGGGTTTGTTGCTCTCTTGCAATTTATTTTGCATTAAAGCGCTCTTGAGTAATGAAGGATTAAAAGCATTAAAGCATCCTAAAGAAACATAAGCATACAACTCTATCCCAGTTGGGTTTAGACTTGAGTAGTCAATGAGTTTAAATTATTAAAATCTAAGGGCTTCTCTTCCCCTTTGCATACTTGGCATTTGAGAATATATCACAGGCTGACCATCTTCCTGATCTACTTAAGCTTCAGTCAGGTTTAAATGTCCACAGCTCACTAAACTGCAGTGCCATGTATGCCTTACTTGACCATGTCAGAGCTATAGCTGAGTTTTAGTCCAGCCAGATATAATCCTAGTGACTAAGCTGAAAATACAACTGAGGCAGTTGCTTGTACTGTATTGGTAAGCTGTGGGGATGTATTGGAATCATTCTAACCTCTCTTCCAGTTCAAAACCAGTAATTTCAACTATTTAAATTCAATATTTTTTGTACATTTTCAATTAAACTTTACATTATTATTGCATTTAACAACCAGTAATACTGGTATTAAAATAATCATTCCAGAAGTTCACCAAACAGACCTAAATATATTTAAGAATTAAATATTAAGGAATCAAATATACAAGAATTAAAATAACCTACATAATATGCTATGTATGTTAGGCTGAAGTACAGACTTGTTTTGCCAGAAGAGATCTTGTAGCATGCACTAAGAACAACCAGGTTAACTGCAGATCTGCCAGAGGTGCCCTCTATGAGCTGAAGCAGCTAATCATGGTTTGTGAGGGATGCACATAGGGTACACTCAGCCAGATAAGACTTGCTCTCGCTTTTCACAGTGGGAATGAAAGCATCCCAGACCATCAAACAAGCTGTCAGAAAGTGCGTGCCTGTGGCACTGACAGGGGGACACAAATCTCTGGTGGCATTCAGGGAGATATGGAAAAGGACATTCAGGGATTAAATCAGGAGCTAATGCTGCGCTTAGCTGGAAAACACAGGCTGTGAGGTTTATATCCTAATTCAAAGCCAGAATAGCTCCTGGACTCATTTAGGCAGCTCATGGAGTTCTAAACTTTAGTGCCTCCCTAGCTTGGCATTGACCTTCGTTTTCATCACTTTAGGTGGATCTTTGCCTTAGTAAGGTAAGGGCAGGGTGCACCCAGCATCCATGAGGAAATGGGATCCCCACGCTGGGACAAGCAGCACCAGGGGAGAAGCTGACCTCTTTGACCTGAAAACTTGTTTTCAACTGGTGTTCAAGAACTGATTAGAACTTGGATCGTTTCTGAGGCGGAATGTAACGATTGCAGGCAGGCAATTGCTCCCCTGCTCTCCCAGTAATTGTATTTCACTGTTTTGTGGCTGTATTCTCTAGGCTTGTCAATAATAGTAAACGCTTTCTTACGTTATCATGCTCAAACCCAGTTTTGATGGCAATTACATTGCTTGTGCTGATTGCTACAACCACAGAGAGGAGGTTCTGTCCCTCACGCAAATAAAAGGTAAGAATCAAAAGGCTCACCATAAAATCTGTTATCCCCAGTAAGACCTCTTTGTGCAGAGTCTTCATTTACACCTGTTTTCTGTTCTTTGCTCTAGGAGTGGTGTGCTTAAGCAAGGATCTATCCCGCAGAGATTTAGTTTCACTATGACTGAAGGAACGTAGTTGTTTTCCTATGGGTGGTCTGCAAACATCGGTCAAGTAGCAGGTAAAAAGGATTCAATATATCAAGGGTTACTTATTGCTCTGTGAGTATACAACTCAGAATAACCAGGATTTCTAGGGAACTGCAGATAAAGCAGCTCAGAATTGTACTGGTAGCAATCAGAAAGTAATGATGTTGTTAGCTTCTGGTCACCGGATTACACGAAGACACTTGAAAAGGATCAGAAAGATTTTAAACTCTTTTAAATTGTAGATTTTCTGACAGAAATTTCATGGGGTGAAAAAAACCCACCAAACCCAAACCAAACCCTGCACAGTGTTCAGTTCCATGTGGTTGCATTGCATTGATAACTGGAGTCTAACTGGTGTTCTGCTCGTAAAGCGGCCCTACAGCTTGACAGTACTGGTGCTTTTTGGTTCCTCTTCTCCTGCTTCCATAAAAGGCCTAGATTTCCTGTTTTCCTATTCCTCATCAGCCATGATATGCTGATGCTTCTTGATCTATTCCTCCCTTAGACAACCTTATCTTTTCTTATGTCTTCTCTGATTTGTGGCTTTGGTCAGCTCTTTTCAATGTGCTCTTCAATCACAGCTGCTCTTAGTACAGTCTTTTCCTTTTCCTTGCAAGCTGCAGAATAAATGTGTTATCAAAATGCGTGTGTCACATAAATGCCTATGCCACCATTTTTGGTGGTGAATAATCCTGGTTTGTCATATTTTGCACTTATTTGCCATCTGGTCCTTGAGGTCGCAGAGCTGCAGTCCTTTACTGAGGATGCCTTACAAGCCTGTTCCTGCAAGTTGAAACCATCTTGTCTAAAGTTGGCAGAAAGCGGTGTATTTAGGAGTGTTCTGGTTTAGCATCCTTGGGTAGATACTCAGTGTGTGAGTGCTTTCTAACTTGATTTTCACCAGAAGCCCTGCCAATAATCCCATAGGACAAGAAGTTACTCTGCCTGTAACTGTCAGTCTTTGCTCTCAAGCTTACTGGTAAAATGCTGGGTTTACTATGAAAGATGCTAAACAAACGTTTATATTAGCTTCTTTTCCATAGTCAAATAGTTTGAAATTCCTCACGATTTAGTGAGAGATATTTATAGTTATTTCCCAAAAATCCACAGAAAACAGCTTGTATTTTTTAGCTGTTGATTTCAGTGACTATCAAGTGCAAAAGAGTGGGATGAGTTAGTACTGTGCAGTAACAAAGAAAGGGAGAGGAAGACAGTGACTGATACCATTGTTCAAGCTTGCTCTTTAAGTAATGTCACGTTTGTGGTAAAGAGATAAGATGGGACTAGTCTGAGGTACCCTCAGGGGGCTGATAAGTGAACTACTGGAACAAATGGAAGGAGGCTTATGAGACTGGGAGGGAATAAAATGAAGACTGATAACATATGGCATCTTGCAGCTACTTCTTCTACCTCTCATAGATTAGTTTTAGCTGATGATATGTTTTTAGAATGATTTAAGAATGAACAGAGGGTTATGGCTTAAAATGCTGGCAAAGGGGGGAATTTAGCAAATGACTGCAACAGAGGTCACAAGAGCTGAGGATTGTGTTGGCAAATTACTACTAAAGCAATTTTCTGGCAAACAGAGGAGTGATAAATGTGTTTCTGACTCAAAAATTAGAGAACAAGAGGATGTACACATGTGTGTATGTGTGTGAGATTGGTCAAGCACGGTGAAAATTGTGGATGCAAGTCCTTGTATGGTTCCCTCATGAGATACTCATAAGATTTATAAAGTGTGTGATTTCTGTGCAGCAATGGATGGTGAGTAAAGGAGGCCCTGAAAGGCAGTGAGCTCCAAGAGGATTCGGGCTTGCTCCTGTTCAAAGGAAGGTAGCCACTCTTTTGCTCTAGCTTTCTCAGCAGTACTGCAGTGCGATTTGCCTCTCCATCACCACAGAGTCAACAGGAATTAAAGTGAACAAAACAAAATCATGGGCACACGTAGGATTTGGTGGGAATTGAAGGAGATGAGACTCTCCTTAATGCAGAACACAAATATCTGGGCAGAGGAAATGAAGGAGAAGGCTGCTGTCTCCCTGTGGTCTTTAGAGTGTCTCCTATACCTCACAGCCACCTTTTTCTTTCTTTTACGGTTTATAGTCTTGTCCATTTGCTCTTTTTCCTATTCAAATACTTGCTGACAAGTTCTATCTTTTCAACAGTCCTCCTTCATCCTTCCCTCTCTACACTGTTCAATCTTCTGCTTATCTTATATCCTGCTAAACCAATTCTGTCTCACATCCCATCCCCATCTCATACTACTTGTTTCTGCTCTCCCCTCTAAGCTGCCAGCAAGGACTGAGGCCTGTGTGTCTTACCTTCCATGGGAGGTCTACTAGGAAATTTAAGTAGGAAAGAGTCAAAACTGGTGCTCAGGAAGGAACTGCAATCGTATTTGGAAGGAAAGAAAAGCATCTTCCTTGCAAAAGTGAGTGACTCTAGAACTTCTTTTCAGCATCTAATCCATATCACAGGTGTGTATGTGGCTTCTGGGACCAGTTAGTGGGGACCAGAAGCTCATGCCTTTAAAAACTGGCTGTAAGTTTCCCATGCTTAAGAAACATTGTGCAAAACTCAAGCAGCTTTTATACTGCTGGGCATTTGTTTCTTATACCTTGCTTGTCTTATAGCTCTTTTTACAAAGAAAAGAAATCCCAACTGGTGCTGTTATGGAAACCAGTGTTTTCCAAAGCTTTTCCCTAAAGTTTTCAGGTGGATGTGTGGACTCCATGCAAATGATGTAGGCTTATGCTCAAGGAGCTTCCTTTCCTCAGTTAACTTTTGTAGCTTTCAGAGATCCCCAGCAGACTGTTTACCATAGGCTGAATGCAATCTGAGCTCTTGCTATTCTTAAGGAAGAAATATAGATACTACTTATTACATTTGGGCTTCTTTTGTGCATGTGGGGGGAGAAGGAGGGGTAGATGTTATTTGTTGTCAGTAACAGTTGCTCCTGGTAGCTTGTACCATACCTGCCGACAGCCCTTGCATTGATGGGAGTGAACAAAACTTGTGCCATCCTGTGTCAAGACGTCCTCCTGCTGTCCTGTCACAGAAAATCCTTTCTCTCTTAATCCAGTACGCCTCAATCAGGAGAGTTTGAAGTGTCGGGGTGGATGTCTGCCGCTCAACACTGGCAGGTTAATTTCATGCTACTGATGGTTGCTATCAACTGGCTTCCAACTATCAGGGAACTCTGCCCACTGCCAAATAATTCAATATTGTGTGAACCTCCTTTGGACAAGACAGAACTGATAAGGTTCTAATAAGGCACTGATAAGGTGCCGTGGCTCATAACTTGAAAGTGTTCTCAGTGCCTTAATAAGAAATCATTTAAACAAGACACATCGGCATCCTGCTTGTTGGGTAGTTTTCTGAATTGTTTTACTGATACCAAAGGTCAGCTCTCCACCGATAATGCTGAGGTCTGTAAGCAGAATCACAGAAAAGTCTGGGTTGGAAAGGAGCTTAAAGATCATCCTGTTCCAACTAATTGCTAACCTAATATATGGTCATAGTTAGCTGCTCTGCTTGACCTAAGAACCTAATGGTCCCGGTGGATTCTAGCATAAATCATGAACGAATTGCTTTATAAAAGACACAAAACGCTGTGGATGGAGGTTTTGACGTGGGGGTCTCTACAGAACGTCCTCTGACATTTTGGCAGTGTTCAGAAGTTAGCAAGCAGAGATCTAACAGTAGATTATTTTAGTGCTGGACCTTAGACAGCTGTGTTCAGTTGTTTGCGTTTCCCCCAACTATCTCTGAGGGGGCCCCAAATGCCAGGGTCATGGAGACAGAAGGAACTGCTGCTGCAGATTGTGCCGCACAATAGAGACTGAGTGCAGTAGCCGGGGTGAGGATGCATTTGGTATTGCTGGGGTTTTGATGCTTTAACTTGAGGACTTTTCATGTACTCCATGTACATAATGAAAGAACAAAGAGAAGGGGAGAATTTCCTCTTTGTGGCTATGCACAGAAGTGCTGGGATGAGCAATGGTCGAGTACTGCACAGCCTCCCACCCACATCGCAGCCACCGGCACCTACAGCCAACCCTTCCTATAGGAGGGCTAAAATGTGTGTCCAAACACAGCTGTGAATTGTATTTTTAGCAGGAAGGCTGACTATTCTGTGTTGTGTGATTGGAAGGCTATGAAAGGTTCTGGGATGCCTCCGTAAATCCCGAAGGGATGCATTTAGCACTGCGAAGCATTAAACGCTCCTCATATGTTTTAAGTTTCATAAAGCAGTGACAAAAAATATCAGACTCAGTAATCCTCATGGACGAATTTAGTCTTCTGTCATGTGGGAGAGAGACTGCAGCTCTGAAATTCAGATCTGCAAATTCAGAGTCAAGGGGTGATGATTCCCAACGTGGGATAAAATTGATCTATTACACACAGATGCAGAGAGCAATGATTAGGAATTAGGAGAAGTCTTTGCAAGACTCCTGAACTCTAACTTTCTATTATGTTGATGGGATTGCTTTAACAGAGATAATTTAATAAGCAAAACAATATCTCTCCTAAAATGGACATTCCTCATTTTTTTCCTAGGCTTTGGACTTTCTCTTCTATTAGACATAGTAGCCTAAACCCACCCTTGCCATAATTTCACTGCTGTGAGCAGAGCAATGTGGAGGCTGTACGTACATGCCAGTCTGCAGGCACAGAGCATTGAGAAACTCTTCAGGTTGAGTAGGAAAGCCTGGGTTGCACAATGTCTGGTGATTTTCTAATGTAATATCATCCTATTTAAACTGATTTCAGACAGGGATGGGCAAGAAGCCTCCTGTTTGGATGATTGTGCTGTTCAAGCATTCCTTGTGACATCAGTGTTTGTTAATTACTCTGTGAGGCTCAGCTTTTACCTTGGTCATGTGCTCTAATAGAACATTATATATTTTATTATCTATTATATACCATTACGTATGGTATTTCAAGACTGCTCATCATTTACTTTCATAACCACAGCTTCATTAAGCTATATTATCTTTAAGAAGAACCACAACACACTGTTGAAGAACACTGTACTTTTGTTTTGCATGAAACAGACTCATGTTTTGTACCATCATCCTGCATTTTAGTAGCTTGAACAGCTTGAAGCCAGTGATTACTAATATATGTTTGCATACACACCCTCTCATATGACACTGTCTATGTAACATCTGGTAATCAGGATTAACCTTTCCAGAGTGCACAGCAGAGAAGTCAAATGGCACCAATTATCCCTCTCCTGATCAGGTGCCAGCTTAAATACATAGAGGTAGTGATGGGATTCCCACCTCTATTGAACTTCATTGAATATCAAGAATTTGTTATCCTTCTCTCCATTTCTTGCCTTGAGTCCATGAAACAAACCTCAAAAAACCCCACAGAACCCTAGGTAGAATTGGATATTCTTAAAATATGCCCCAAGCCCATTTTATTTCAGAGTACTAGTATTGTATCATGTATGTGATAATTTCCATGTTAAATATAAAGATGGAAAGAGATCCTGTAAGACGTTCATAAACTGGAAAAGGTGCTGTTGCATATAAAGCTCATCTCCCTCCTCCTCTTGGCAGCTCTGTAGCTCAGAGCTTTGAAAGGGGCTGCCTTTTTTCATAGAATCATAGAATCCCAGACTGGTTTGGGTTGGAAAGGACCTCTAAGATCATCCAGCTCCAACCCCTGCCACGGGCAGGGACCCCTTCCACTGGAGCAGCTTGCTCCAAGCCCCTGTGTCCAACCTGGCCTCGAACCCTGCCAGGGATGGGGCAGCCACAGCTTCTCTGGGCACCCTGTGCCAGCGCCTCAGCACTCTCACAGGGAACAGCCTCTGCCTTAGCTCTAACCTGAACTTGCCCTGTTCCAGTCTGAACCCAGCACCCCTTGTCCTGTCGCTGCAGTCCCTGATGAAGAGCCCCTCTCCAGCATCCTTGTAGCCCCCTTCAGACACTGGAAGCTGCTCTGAGGTCTCCAGGCAGCTTCTGTGCTCCAGGCTGAACAGCCCCAATGTTCTCAGCCTGGCTCCACAGGGGAGGTCCCATTCTTGGGAGCAAAGCAGATGAATTTTAGTCTTAAACCTGCCCTGTGTGCAGCATCACCTCTTCTTTTCAACCTGTATGCAATGCAGACCCAGGGGAGGAAGGAATGACTAAATGATACAGCAAGCCTGCCCTTTGGCTGAGGTGAGAGGAAAACGTGTGCTTTATGTCTGCGACCAGGGGAGAGGATTGTGTGCAGAGGAGCTGGGGATGTCAGACCTCGAAGTGGTGCCTGTCACAGGTGAGGTGTTAATGAGGCAGCTCTGCCTTGCTGTGAGCCCCAGCTCCATCTCACCCTGCTGATTCACTTGCAATAATGCAGTAGCCAGCACTCCTCTGGGGTGTTTTCATCTTTCTCTCCATCCCAAAGCCTGGATTGTGAGTACAATGGAACTTTTGCTTTACAAACCTGTTTTGGGGTTTTTTTAGGGTAACAGGTGAAGAAATAAGATTCAAATATGGTTTGTTTATTCATATAGCATCTGGTGCACCTGTATCCACTTGAGGAACAATCCATATGATGTTAGAGAGAAGCATTTCTTGCCTAAGGTTTGATTTGATCACTGAAGTGGTTTTAAGCCAAGTTTTCTGTTTCTGCACTTATTCATCTTGGCAGAGCCAGAAAGTATCAGGATAGTGCAGGAGATGATGTTTTCTCTCTTTAGAAATAGGAGACTAAAGAAATTTCATAAGAAACTATACAAAGATGCCTGTTATTAATAACTGAAAACACAGATGAGCATGACCTACATGAACTTAAGGTCCTTCCCAACCCTAACCATTCTATGATTCTATGTGGATATGGAGATGATTATTCAGACAGAAAAAGAAGGTCTACCCTTGCCCAGTGTCATTTTAAGACATACAGTGCCTTTTCCTGCAATGGAAGAGACAATTGAGTCATGTATTTGTATATGACCAGACTGAGGACCTGAGTCCCCTGCAGTTGGAGGAACAGATGAAGCAGAGATCCATATGTAGATGTAATCCAGTGATACACTGGGGCAGTGATGAGTAGTATTTAGGATTGTCCTGTTCTGGTGCCACCATGGTGACCATAAGAGATGTTTTCCAGTTTGTAAGCTATGAGCAGCTGGGGAGGTACTGTAACAGTGTGCTGACATTTAGCACATCAGAGACTGTGGAGTTTGGAGCTTTTTGTACCCTCCCCTGCAGTGCAGAGACATGAGTATTGGAAAGTGTAGAGAGCTAAGATGTCCGGGCTCCGCTGTATGGTGAATGTTCACAGACCACGACGATAGCCATGAGGTAGACAAGAATTATCCCACATGCAGACAACCCAGGCAAGACTCCAGAGGATCAGTGCTGCAGAAGCAGCTTAGGCAGAACAGCCATTCCAGGGGCTTTTTGTCTTTCCATACTTCCCAGGAACTTGGCTGACATTTCCAAGGTGGAGAAGAGCAATAATCCTTGTACTGTGGCATGGGAAGCTGCAGTGGGTTCAAGGGACTAAGCTACAGCCTTGAGCACTGTTCAGTAGAAAAGGGAAATTAGTTCTTCGTCTCAAAGAGAATTTCTCACTCAGGAAATGAAGAGGTATTTATTTCATCCTAAACCCTCAAGTGAAAACATCCTGAAACTTCTTGTTTTCAGGGTGAGAAGAGTTGAAGTCTTGATTTTCAAAGGGAGCCCAGCTTGGCTCGCTAAGCTTTCTTCTTGCTCGTTCACCTGCACACCATTATGGTTAGAAATAGTTTCATTTCTTTCGCTGCTTGAAGGCTTAGCATGCATTTGTTGGCACAACCAGATAAATATCTATCCAAGTAATATAAAGCAATCATAAAGTTATTTGCAGCCCACCTCCCTTCATCCACAATTACTATAAAACCAAGGGAATGCAAGGAATGGGGTCTGGCTTCCTCTCTGAACAAAGCAGAGACTTCTAGAACATTCATTTTAACTGCATTCACTGGTCTTGTTAGAAAGGTAGCACATCAGGCAAAGGTTTCTGAGGCTTTTCTGTGACAGAAATGTAACCATATAAAACCTGCAAGAAGAATTGTCAAACACAACAACTTTATGATGCCTGTTCATCATCCAGATGGTAAAAGGAAGGTTTCCTTAATGAATGCATTGATCTGGTAGATGAGGGACAAGGAAGAAGCAGCACAAAAGCAATGCCACAGCTTCACAGGAGAGCATAGAGGTGAATATTTGAAAGGCACAGGCACAAAGAGGATTTGGTAATGTGCAGTTTCTTTTGCATTTCTGGTAGGGACAGGCAGAAGGCTGGTGTTGGATGTGAATTCAGCCAGGAGGACTGCGCAGGGCAGAGAGCCCAATGCTCATTGCCCAAATTGAGATTGTGTGGGGTGGAAGTGCAAGGGATCACATGCCTTGGAGGGTGTGGAAATCTGGATGTATGCTACTGAAGGTTGGGGTCTTGGATTTGTTCAGAGCTAGAGCTGAGATTACAACAGACTCCTGTAGTTTGCTTGTTTGTGGTAGGTTGAGTAACATAGCAAGGATTTTAGAAAGGCATGTCATTTCTCTCTCTATGCTGAAATACAGCCATGGAGGTGGCTAAGTGAATATCACAGTGCCAGTAACTGACAGTGTCAATCTCACTGTTGATAACTGATAGGCATCTGTGGGGGCTCGGTGGGGTTTTTTGGGTTTTAGGGTATTTTCTTAAGCAAACTTTCCAGGGGACATTATTATTAAAGCTGTCAGGACCTGAATGCTGCATCAGTGCTAACCTGCCAAAGGGGTTACGCTCCAGTAGGATCAGATCCTGATGGCCACAGCTCTGGCTGTTCATACAGGTGTGAATCTGCTCTGGCCAGCACAGGCATTAATCATCATGGTAGTATAATAAAGTCACCTTCAACCCTCCACTGAACTTGTTGAGGTTCCTACCCCTGATGAATGTGCCATTGCAAAAGTGGTGTGGAAACACTCCTCATGCACCAAGGTGTCCTTTCCTGTGCATGCAGGGGTTTGTGAGCTGGTACCTCTGTCACCAGTGGTGCTTTAGAAAGCTACTCCATGGTTTGCGCTACATGGCTGTGAGGAGCTGGTTGCCACCTCTACATGGTACATGGGACCTTTCTCTGTTGCAGCCCTGCTGTGTCAGATTTGGCAATGCCAGCTCCCAAGGAGCTATGGTTTAGCTCAAAGCATAGCACAGCATCTACGGATGATGAATTAAGTCAGCAACAGCTCTGAGGCAGTACCAGCCCTGGAAGGCACCAATGCATCATTCGCTTGGAAAGCAGCCTTAATGCCTGGTGGTAGATTTACATGTTAAAATGCAGTAGTAGCTACTACAGTGATGTATCTATATAAAAATGCTATGGATCAGCAGGAAAATTGTGGGGGTTATAAGAAGAATTTATTATTGTGGCAGTCCAGTTTTTCCTTTCTCACTGGAACTGCAAAACTGAGTTTCAAGTTGAGATACAATCAGCAGCTGAACTTGTTCTTAACAATGTGTTATTGCTGCTAGGAATACTGATTATAAAGCATGGCTGGAGGTTTCTGTTCATCTTTAAAATACAACACACAGAGCTGTTGTTCCAAAGTTCATACTGAAGAGCTGGCTCTTACCACAAACACAAAGGGAATTTACTTGCACTTATGTGGGTCCAGACAGAATAACTGCTTAACTTATGCTGAGTTCTGGAAGGCTGCTAAGACAAAGAAAAGAAGTTGTTGGGGTTTATTTAAAGAAATTTCTCTCTTTATAATGGATGACTGCCTTATCAGATGGGAATGTTCAAGATGAGTGAGGTTTTCCATTGTTTTGTTGTTGTTATTAGGAAAGTAAGCAAGGGCAAGAACACAAGCTATAGAGGCCACCACTTGCTGTGTGTGCTGGAACAGTTTGCAGCTGTGCTATAGGAAGGAGGAGTGCGTGCAGTGCAACACAACCAGTGTGCAGGAATCCCCTTGGGATGCTGTGAGTGAGCTTGAGACACAGCTACTGTGATCATGCGCTGCTGAGGTCAGGTCTGAAACCTCCCCACAGGTCCCAGGAATGGACTGCTTCCCATTTTTATCTAAACTTTGAAGAACTAACACCGACTAAACCAAGGGGCACGTTGTGCTCTGCAGTCTCCATAAAGATGATGTTTCATTCCCTGCTCTGCAGAGATCTCATTTTGTACCAACAGAACTTTTTGAAATCAAAAGTTCTGGACTAAAGAAGGTGTTTGGGAACTGAGGAGGAGTCTTGCCAGTGGTCTTACGAATAGGAGTTTTAACACATTCAGGTTTTTAAGGGTCTTCACAAGTTTCCCTCAGGAAGCTGCAGTTTCTATATTGAGGGCTGAGTATGTATTTTAATGAATCACAAAGTGTGAAAGCAATATGAAAGGAAGTTGTTAAGTCTTGGAAGGAACAGTCATTCAGAACTGGCTATCAATAGAAAACTGCCTTCAGGAGGCTGCAGCGTTGCAAACGTTGAACAGAAAAAGGACTCGCTGTAGAGATACTCAAATTCACAAGCAAAGATTTGGTCCCCCAAAAGGCTGCTCAAGTAAAGTGGGATGAGCACCTGACCTTGATTTCTCACTGCTCCAGGGTTCCCTGGATGCACCCGTTCTGAAGATTGGGATGCTACAGATTGCATAGGCAATGATGCAATGCTGAGAACAATTCTGGTTTAGCAAGCTGTGGGGGTTTTTCTCTTCTGGACTTGAATTGCTGAAGGAATTTCTTCCTTGTTTTTCTTTTTCCATCATGGATGTGCTATATCGAAATGGTTTTGCTCACTGGCAAAACCATCTCTCAGGCCTCTTCATCTCATAAGAGGCCTGAGAGATGAAGAAAGAGGGCATCAGTATGCCTGAGCATTCACTTGGCCCAAAAGGCTTAAATGCAGCAACAAGAATAAAATCAATATTTAAAGGAGATAAGCAAGAATCTGTGGTGAAGTTTGGCCAGGGAACCACATAGAAGAAAGCACAAGTGTAACTCCTAGATGCAACTTCTATGAGAGATGGTAGCAGTATTGCAGCATTAAGGTTTTCATTTTTAGGGCAAATCACATCACAAATACTTCTGATTTTTACAATAATAGTGTTTCAGGGCCCAGTGTACAATACTAAAGAAAAGACAAGACTTGGGTCCAGATGTCATAGGTAACTCGATGATATCTGACAAACAGAGGGCTCACAAGCAGTCTGTGTGGTTTTCCAACATAAACAAGGTTTACATAAACCAATCAGATATGCACAAATCAAAGCTGTTGAAAGCCATTTGCAGGCTGGATTATAGGGCTATAAAGCTCAACAAACATTACATCCAACAAATAACCTGACCATTTTCCGCAATGAGCGTGGAGTACTTGACAGAACTGGTGGCACGTTTTAGACACCCTTCCTGTGACTTGAAAGCAGCAAAGACCACCAATATCACCTGCAAGTCTTCCAAGGCAGACAAAGGCTGATTCATGCCAACAATTTGATCTGTGTGTTCAGAATTCTGACACATAACAGCACCTTGGCTGTCACCAGACTAAACAAAATAGGAAACGTGCCCATTTTAAACCTCCTGGCTGAACTCTTTAGTCAGTTCATATATTTGGTAGAACACAATTCTTACGGAGAAAACAGATTAGGACTTCATCTTGCTGGAAATCCTGGTGCACTTCTTTAAAGTTAGCTCTGATTTGCCAACTTGCCTTCCTTATGCTTGTCCAGATAGCAAAGTGTGGAGTTAGTTCAATCAGCTCACATGCAAAGCAGCTCAACCTTGTGCTGGGCTTCCCAGCACAGCTAGTAGTTTATATCAGGCAGCACTCTTGCAGCTTTATAGCTGAAATAAATCTGTGTAAATCAGAGGAGAACTGGGGCCTGGAATGATTTATGGTCAATTGTTATGCCTTGAGATGATAGCTCTGCTTTTTTTTCCCCCAGGGCTGTGAGACTTTAGATCAACCTGTGTATTGGTTTAGACCAACTCAAACCAGATGAATTGCACTTGACAGTTCAGGCAGAGGGAGCCAGGCAAAATACTACCAGTGAAATCTTGGCTCTCCCTGGAAGGTGGCAGCAATTCTGCCATTAGCTTCAGCTGAGACAGGTTTATTCATTTGCTTGTCATCCCTGCTGGAGTCTACTTAATCCCCTCTTGGGCCAGCAAGACAGAACAACAGGATGGCATGGTGATGTGAAGCATCAGGAATAATGTATGGAAAGTTTAGTCCAGATGGCTAGGTAAATATTTGTCTGTCCTACACCCAGCCACAGAAGGGGAGGGAACAGCTACATGTGGCTTTTGCTTCAAGGACAGACAGAAATCCTTCTTAGAGCCTTATAATCCCTGAGCAGAGTTTCTCCAAAACCCACTTGCTACCGTGGGAAGAGGCTAAAGTAGAAAGTGCAGCATAAGAAATCACTTGTTTGTTACGCAAGTCAAATGAGAAGTCTTTTACTTGTCGGTGTACGTGGATAAAGCTCTACCTCTGGAAAAGGATAAGGTAAATTCAGAATAGAGAAAATGTTCCTGAGTTCTATGTTTTCCATGTTGCTGTTTATGGTTAAATTGTCCTTCCTGGATTTGTGTTGCAAAGCAAAGCTTCAGCACTATTACAAACTCTTTATAAATAACCTTTAACAAAAGTGATACTTCACTGAGGAGACCTGGAAAATGTGTTCATATGCCAATATCATTTCCAGGTTCCTGTGCAGTCAGCATTTCCTACAACTCCATCTGCCACTTCCTATATAGGACTTGATTTTCAATTTCCACTGCTTTCAACTGAACTTAGCTTGATCTGCCAGAGAAACAAACCTCCTTGAAACTAAACCCAGAATTGTTAGTGATATATTTACAAACAAGGCCAGTCTCTGTCCCTTACAATCCTGTATGTTATAGCTAAGACAGACACGGGTCTTCTGCTGCAGTACAAGAACAAACTGGGGAGAAACGCCTGTGTGTGATAGGAGGATGCGTAGTTTGCAAAGAACAGGCCTCAGCCTTAAAACCCAGCAGTTTTGGGAAGGTGCATGGTTTCCTACACACAGATTGGAAAATGTTTCAAACATGTTTTAAATGGACATCTGAATACAGGTTGCATTTTCACTCCCTAGGTATGCTCAAACATCTGGAGACTACCCTGCCTTTAGTCCAAATGTCCTTTCCTGTCATGCAGAGCATGAGTTTACAGCTAGGCACTGGTTTTGATGGCTGCATCTGCTGAGTTTTGTTCCTTGTAAGTGATATTGTCTTGGGTGTAAATATTGCTGTCAGGTTGTTCTCTGGTCATTGTAACATTCAGTATGTGGTTGGTGAGAATATGTGCCCCATGATGACTGCAGATACTCTTCCCACACACTGTTCCTTGTGGGTGCTCTTTTTGAGGCCTTCACTTCATCATCATTACATGATGCCTTAGTCCTCAGGGCCCTGGGGGATGTCTGCCTGCATCCAGAATGATATGAATAATGTAATAACTATTTAATGAGATGAATTATTACTCTGTGTGTGTGAGCCACTATAGTAGCAGCTGAGAACCTCAGCAATGGACTGGTGTTCCATTGCATTTGGTGTTGGAAAAACACTACAGAATTACTTTCTAACTAGAATCTAGTTTCCAGTCTCTTTTCTAGCATGTTTATTATGTGGAATCCGACATGGTTTATATAAAATGTTAACTACTAAAATAAAAGAACAGGGGGTAGCCTTGTGGTCAAAGATTCTTCAGGGATAAAACAGTCAGGTTTTGTGTGAGCCTGGGCACAGTAGGAAAGCTCATGTGAATCCCTTGGGACTGATACAAGATACACAAGTCTCGTTCTTAAACAAACCTGGTGTCGAGCATAGAATATTTTCTGTCTATGTAAACTATTGACTCTTTGTACCCTTTCGTACAATTAAGTGATGTTTACTAAGAAGTGAGAGTCAGAAGAACTGGAAACTCCAGAGACAAGAATTTCTCCTTCCTTTCGGGCGCACATAATTGAAACACAAATTGTGTCAGAGTTTGGGTGTTCTGATTTCTTTTTCCAATGATCAGTTTTAAACCATGCATGCCTAGGGAAGGGCAGAACACAAAGGGTGACTACATTTACAACCCATTAGGGATGATGAATTGCCACAAAGCACAGCTGTGATAAAAGCAGCCAGGTTTAACCTCAGTCTTTCAGTGCTGCAGCAAACAAGTGAAAAAGCATTAAAATCAGTTTAGCTTCTTTTTAATGAAAATCTAGGGTTTTGCTGCAAGCAGTCTTGCAAAAACAAAAGATTACTTTTTTTCTGGAGGAATCTGAAATTCGTGGTGGTTTAAGGTTACATCACTGATATGTAAATACACTCACCAGGGCCAAAAACGTTGGCTGTGCAGTTACCCAGCAAATGAAATGTGTTTTTACTTACAGAAACTACCAAAGTAAGCACAATTCATACAAGTAGTGAAACCAGTATTCCTGTATCATCTAGAGTCTTTATATGAGCTAAATCTCTTGGAGTAAAACTGCACCTCAGCCACCCTCACTCAGAACGCAGGCCAGATGTATTGATTTCAAAGAGTCATAATGAAATGCAGTGGAGGTTGAATTCATTGCAAAGTGTTGCCCAACTAGTAGGTGAAGGTGGTAGTATAGAAGCTGATCACTAGTGACTTCCTAACTGAGTGGATTTGTACCCCCAGCTCCTGTCAGATTGAGAACACTACGAGGCTAATTGTCTGTTTGAGATGATGCTTGGTAAGCTCCACTTACATGGTTCCACTTACTTGGAAAAGTGGATTGACTTTCTAGCAGCCTAGGGAGAGTAAATACAGGCTGGCAATTGGAGGGCCTAAGGAGGGGAAGGACTGGAGTCAATTCCAATTCCAATGTATGCTTAACAAAACTCTTAAATAGAAGCTGGAGCAGTGACAGGGAGACAGGATCCTACAGAAGGAAAATTTCCTCAGCTTTAAATCATGCTCAGGATCATTGTCTGTCCTAAGGCACATTTGAGTGTTGAACTGTTTCTGAAGAGGAGACTAAGAGATGTAGTAAACCTGTTACAGGTGTGGCTCAGCACAGGCATGCTGGAGCTGATATCTGAAGGGAGAAATCAAGAGGGGAAGAAAGAGATGGCAAAGATTGAAGGAATACAGATGAAGAGGCAGGGAGCTGTAGGAGATGTTGGCAATGAAGACAGCCTATAAAAGCAGTCTACTCTGTTCTTCTTCAGTGCAGGGCCCAACCCAACAGATGTACTATGAGCGTGCCCATCAGATCAGGATTCACAGAAGAGCCAGAGCAATGACAAGTCCATAGCTCTCAGCAGGGCTTAACAGTGAGCTGGAAGTTTTGTTGCCCTGGCTTGTCACGTTGTAGGATGTCCAGAAGCAAACCTTAATCCCTCTCTGTCTCCAGAGTATTACTCTTCAAATGCCACAGGAGGAGGAACATGGGGCTTGAGGAACGCAGTTTTACTCTTTGGTGCTTGAGTTAGCAGTTAACCTTGTTATTATTGTTCTAGATTTGGCAGACAAGTTATCTTTCTAACAGGTCCCCCTCAGTTTTCAAACAAAAGAGCCCAGAAGCCAGAAAGACCTTGCTCTGCTGTCAAGTATAACCTCACCTCTCAGGCATTTGAAAGTCTGAAGGGCTTGGAGAGAAAACGAAGAAGGGTGTCTAACCTTCATGGAGACACGCATTTCCTCCCCGATCTCTTTATTTGTTTTGGTAAGAAGTATACAGAAAAAGGACAAATATGTTGAAATTAATCATGTGGAACTAATTCTGCAGGAGAGGCTGGGGGATAACTTCAGGAACCCAGGAAAAGGCTAGGTCCTACTGCTGCAAAATGCTGACGGACGGGAACCTGGATGAGAAGCAAGCAGCCTGTGACACAGGGGGAATTGAACTGTTGCCAGGGCCACAGTCTGGTTACACAGGGCACATCAGACACCAACTGGAAGCGAAAATTGAGGACTTGTGCAGTCAATGACATAAAGTGTGGTGAAGCTACCCATGAAAAGTGTGGGTGACAAATCATGACCTGCCTTCTGCGACTGTTAGACACCACTTCACCCGCTTGCAGGAAAGAAATCAGCTTCTGGGTCACAAAAGTGCTCATGCTTAACTGCGTTTTTATGCTGCGGCCATCACCAGAGAAACAGCAAGAGAACTGGAGTTTGTTCAGTGCTCAGCAGCTATGGGAATGCTCTGGGGGCTGTGCATTCAGCACTGAAACTTCGGGAAGGTTTGCTTGCAGACATTGGATGCCCTTGTGAAATGCAGACAGCAATGTAATCCATGATTTATGAGATGGAACTTTAGAGAGTGAGATCGTCCAAGGACTACTGACAGCAAGGTCTGTGCAATTCTGGATCATTTAGCTGTTCAGTGCTGCCTTCTCTTCTCACCAGGGGTATAATTTGCATTATGGTTAAACTAGCCAAATATTTTGTGGAACAAAAGAGTTTCTTGGGAAGCAGAATTGTAGGCTTAGTCGAAAGGACCTTTTTCCTGAGAAAAGAAAAATCAATCCCAGAAAGGCCTGGTTACCTTTTCTATTAATAAGTAGATTAATGTGGTTGGATAAATTAACAAAGAAGAGAGAACTGAATTAATCATACTGTAATAGCAGATCACTAAGAGCTTATGGATTAGTCTAAGAACTTCCCCTCATGTTATAGACCAGTATAAATAGCTTTAGTGGGAAAATACTTTGCCCAGAAGATTTGCAGGGCTTCCATTGTTTTCTGGATACTTCAAATCCCTATGGGACTCCTTAGCCCAAGCTCCCACTCTGCCATTCAAGCTGAGGATTTAGTGAATTCTCAGCGTTTCATTAACAACCTTAAAGGTGAAGCTGCTTAAATATGGATTTAGGTGTATATTCCAACAAGTTATAGAGTTTTTTTCTTGCAGATAACTTGATGTACTGCAGCTTTTGCATCTGCAAGCAAAGAACTTCTCACCTCACCAGCAAATGCACCCTAGCCCATTTGTGTCTGTTTATTTCCTCTATTTCTGATGCAATGGGATGGTTTGAAAATGAACATTTCCAAGCAAAACCTTGGGGTTTAATTCAGCATTCATTTGCATTCCTCCATCCGGGCATTAATCATCAGAAACAGTACCAGGACATTCTTTTCTTGTGTTTCAGCAGTGTTTTGTTGCTGTTATAATGATTTCAAGAATAAAGGAGGTGCCTTAACAGGCACCGGTTACTTTATGGTCCTGCTGAAAGGAAATGAGATTGATGTCTCGTGACAGTATAAATTCATCCCTTATTTCTTTTAGCACCAACCTCTAATTCTTGCAGGGGAGTTGAAATTAGGGAACACATAGTGAAGAAAATAAAATAGGAACAAGACACATAAGGCTGCATTTTGGCGATGCTTCAACACTGATCTCGTGAAGAAACAGCATCTGTCCAAGAATGGAGGGAAAATGGAGGGTTGAAGTGGGAAGGTGGCATCTGTGGATGCATGAAACCAATGTATAAAGATGAAAATGTATGAGATTGTTGAGCTAGAATTTGTGATCAGCAGTTTTGGCCAACACAGAGAAAGGAGCAGAGCATTGTTAGCCTGGGTCTGTGTTACTGGTGTATATCGCACACTGATAAGTGAAAGTTAGTTTAAGAGCTGGTTTCTGAATGTGCGGCAGAAAGAGTCGTTGTAATTAATCACTGTTGTGGTTCTGGGGTCTGGTTTCATCCTGCCATTCTAATAGTGTATTTGGATACTGATTGGAAAACCCCAAAAATTCCTTTACTATACTGAAAACTGAGTAAAACTACTGTTGGGGGGGGTTAAGGCAATCAATTCTCAGCATGAAAGCACCAACATGCTTTTTAGTACAGCTCTGCGGAGTTAAAGCTGTTGGTCAGGTGAATGGGGATTCACTGCCCTTATTTGCAACCTCCAAATGTGAAGGGCTCCCAGGTGTCTTGAAGCTGAAGAGATGGGGCTGTTAGACTGCTTTATTTGTCATGGGGTTATTTAGTATCTTTGCTGCAAGCAGCATATTCACTCTTTGTTGCTGTTTCTGGATACTGAGTTTAGTTTACGTTCAACATAATTGCAGTTTATTGATCTCTCTCCTCTCAGATGAAGCCCTGCTCAATAATAAGGTCCTCAGACTCAGATGCTCTTCTTTGGCTCCAGACATGAAGACTGTGTCTTCAATCTAGGAAGCAATCTTATTGTCCAAGATGCTGTCTTGGGAATTGTTAAAGCAGGTCAGTATCTATGCCAACAGCTATGCTTTGTTCATAGCATTTATTTAATATTTCAATTCAAGCGCTTCCACTACCCTTGCAAAGATTTCCTATTTTCTGTTAAGTGTCACCAATGTTGATGGCTTTAATCATAGAATCCCAGAATAGTTTGGGTTGGAAAGGACCTTAAGATCATTCAGTTCCAATCCCCTGCCACAGGCAGGGATGCTTCACACTAGAATCATTCCTCTTACAGGTAAAGATCACCTAACCTGAACTTGCCCTGTTCCAGTCTGAACCCAGCACCCCTTGTCCTGTCGCTGCAGTCCCCGATGAAGAGCCCCTCTCCAGCATCCTTGTAGCCCCCTTCAGACACTGGAAGCTGCTCTGGGGTCTCCAGGCAGCTTCTCTGCTCCAGCCTGAACAGCCCCAATGTTCTCAGCCTGACTCCATGGGGGAGGTGCTGCAGCCACTAAGCATCTTCATGGCCTCCCCTGGGCTTGCTCCAGCAGCTCCATGTCCTTCTGAGGACACCAGCGCTGCAAGCGGTGCTGCAAGTGGGGTCTCACCATAGCAGAGCAGAGCAAAGGGGCAGGATCACTTTATCATACTCAAATGCACACTTGTGTTTTGTCACCCCGTGCTGCAATTGCATCAAGGCTGAGATACAAGCAATTTTTCCTAAGGATTCATCACAACAGTGTTCAATGAGGACTCATTAGCTGGCCTCTGCTTTAAATCCTGTGGATCATGACAACAAAAACCTTTCAAATACTTCAAATGTCTTTAAACAGTTTTATAAAAGATGGCTTGAATGTGGGTTCAGGTAGCCCCAGATTGCAAATCACAAACATCTTAACTGAGATTCGTGGAGCAGGAATACCACTAAGTACTGAAATCATTTCATTGTAATTGAACTTGACAGTTGACCATAAGACAAAAAAGCCCATCTCTGCGAAGCCCCTGGAGGAGCAGAACTAGCCTTTCAACACTCACTGTTCTCTAAAACCTCTCTGCTGGGTTGCACATCTCTGTATTAAGGTGAAGTGACATGCACAGTTTGAAGCGCAGGTCCTGGGGCGGCGTTTCCAGGAGGTACGGTTTTGCCCCTGTTAAATGTGCTTTTTCTGACACATGACATTTGAAAAGCTATTTCTGGCTGTTTCAGCAAGAGAACCATGAGCTTGTAGAGATTTTGGAGACAGTTTATAATACATCCTCTTGAATCCTTTTAGTATTTCAAAGCCAGGATGTTATAAAATAGAAATGGGCTTTGCAATAAACTTGTTGAGTTGGTATCTGATGTATTTTGCCTGCCCATGGCAGGGAGTTGGAACTGGATGATCTTAAGGTCCTTTCCAACCCAAACCATTCTGTGATTCTATGATAGGAAGATATTTGGTGGATTTTGTTCTTTGATTTTCAGTCCTTAGAATCCTGTATTTCAACCTGAATGAGCTGACTGCGGCTCAGCAGCCGAGTTTGGATTCCCAACCCTGAACATGCTATTGTATGGCCAGTCTGTTTTCATCTCCCTGCTTCTCTGTGGAGTCTGTCTTATGGGATTTTGCAGCTCTCTTACTGTATCAGCTTTTGGAGCATTCAGTTCTTCACATTGCACCCTTGTGCTTACTGGCAAAGGGAATGGCATTCAATGTGAACTTCTTTCCTCTTAGAAGACGCCCCAGCCACTGTGAGCTCAAACCACCCAAGTATTCTCTTGATATCAATTTGTCCTGTGATACACAATGACAAATGTTTCCCACAGCCTTGCTTTAACTGGCACTCTAACAGCTAGACTTAGTGTTGTCAACAGCCATCCATCACAGCACAGCAGGGAGCGCTGAACCTCGAGTAAAACTAATGCAAAAAGCAAGTGCTGCCCAGCCTTAAAATGCATTCCAAACTCCTCATTTTAACTTATGAATCCTTGTGTTTCCTTTAAATTATACTTTACCTTTCCAAACTCATCTTCCTACTGAATTCAATCCAAAACCTGTGTAACCAAATGGAGATATATCTTGTTATATACATACACGCATATATATACACATTTATATATGTTAGTCTTCTCTGCACTCAAGGTGATTTTTAATATGCCCTCAAATAAAAGTGCATAAATGACCAGGTCTGGTTCTGAGCACCAGCTGATATAACTGAAAAAGGCCTCTCTCAGCATGGTGTTTAAGAGCTTTTGCTGGACCAGAACTCCAGACAGCAGAGACTGAAGCAGCATTGGTATAAAACGATAAACTTGCACGTAGGTCATAGGAGCCATGTGAGTTTAAAACTGAAGGATGCACGGCTTTGTTTCAGGTGTACCTGAAAAGCCTGCAAGGGCTCTTCATGCTGAGGGAGGGGCCATAAATTAGCTGGAATTATAAACAAGTCAAAGTGGGCTTGCGCATTCAAGATATTAGAAGGAAGTCGCTATCTAACTGTATCTACTGTATCTCCTATATCTATCTATTCATCTATCTGTATGTATTTATGTATAGCCTATCTACAGCATATCTGTAGTACATCTCTTGATATATACAGTTTATACCTACAATATAAGGCAGAAGCTGTTCCCTGTGAGGGTGCTGAGGCGCTGGCACAGGGTGATGGTCCAGAGAAGCTGTGGCTGCCCCATCCCTGGCAGTGTTGGAGGCCAGGTTGGACACAGGGGCTTGGAGCAAGTTGCTCCAGTGGAAGGGGTCCCTGCCCGTGGCAGGGGTTGGAAGTGGATGATCTTAGAGGTCTTTTCCAACCCAAACCAGTCTGGGATTCTATGCTTTAACATGAGATGTTCACTGATTATAAATGTAAAAGAGGTCATTTGCATTTCTGTGACACATACCAGAAATCTATTGCCATTAAGTATTTACCTGCTGTGTTTGTTTTTTTACTTTCATAATAGAAATGCAGCCCTTCTTATATGGGGTATTTTCACAGTTCAAAAATAAAAGGCAAGCAGGAAAGGAGAAGATATTGAACAGGAGAATCCTTCCTGTTCTTACAGCTGCTTTTCTGCACAAATAATTTGGACAGCATCAGGATCTAACCTAAGTGATTTTGAAAGAGATTTGTTAGCGTTACATTCTGGCTCTGTATATAAGGTTTCTAAGGAGTATAGGTTGTTAGTGTAAGAAATGGCTCAAATGGCTGTGCGAAGCCTGTTTCCACACTCAGAGGGTGTTATGTGAGACATTGGCTTTCAATATTCATGCTTGCACAGATGATGACTTGAAATCTCAGCACCTGTGATCTCTATAATGTTCAATCTCTTTGTGCAGCTGCTCCTCTGAGAGCGTTACAGGCAGTAACTGATTCGTTCAGCAGTCCTTCGCCATCGTATTATGAACGCTGGTGAATTAAAAGCTCCATTTCGGCAGCATACAGCTTCTTCCTCTCAGTTTGGATGATGCTTCTCAGGTATCTCTATTTTGCTGTGGGAGCCCTGCTTTTCGAAGTGGCTAAAGCACACACAAACACTGCTAAGGAGGAAAAAAACATCTGTGCTCATCTCCCCCTTTCCCAAAGGCAAACTATTTCTTTCTATTTCTTTTGAGGAGAACTTGATGGAGGTAATAGTGTAGAAGAGGACCAGGAGATGAAGAGCACAGAGGAAGTTCTGTGGATACTTTGTCTTTAGTCTTTGTTTGAAGGGAAAATGTTATGTTCAAACTACAGTGATGATAGAGTTTAACTGTACTCACAGAATTGATATAATGCTATTGTTTCTGAGGGACTAGTAAGGTGCAGAGAAAAATGCTCTTAATTTCTCTTCTCCCCTATTATCTTGTTGTCAGAGAACACTTCATTAATTCACCTAGAAAATAATGTTTAAAACAGCACTGTTACAGCCTGTTGGAATTTAAAAGACAAATCATGGAATCATAGAATCCCAGACTGGTTTGTGTTGGAACGGGCCCTAGGATCACCCAGCTCCAGCCAGGAATGTGGTAGAAAGATGGACTGCACAATATAATACAATGTGCGATGGAGATACCAAGTCAGAACATGAATGGCAGATTTAGAATGGTGGAGGAACAGCAGAATTTAAATCATAAATAAAAATAGAAAGCAGAAGCCTGGGTGAAGATGGATGGCAAATGAATGGGGGTTTTTACCTTATTTTTTTTTGCTGCTGACATGTGACTGTGGGGCAGAAGGGAGCATAGGAGCAGAATGGAACAAAACCTGCCATCCATCTTCTCCTGCCCTTTAAGAGGGTGGTGAATCCCACTGCGCTCCTCAGGTATCTCTGTATGGTGGATTCCCTCCCCTCTTGCACTTAATCTAATACTGTACCGGAGCAGTTGTGACTTGTGGGCTCTTTCCTCGTTTTTGAGACACTTGCATATCTTGGATCTGCTCCTGATGAGCTCATGCTGCTGCCTTTCAAGCATTCCAGGTAATTAATTTAGCTGAAACTTTGATTCTTGCCAAAAGACAATGCTTTATAAATTCTCGTTGTGGGACTTACCTGACCTATTGCTCTGAATGAGCACATTTTATCCTCTTCCCATAATATTTTATTGCTTGTGAAATAAAAATCAGCTTAAATGCAGTTGACTGCTGTCTGCCCAGAGGTAATGAATATCCCTGACATAAACGCAAATACATTAGCAGCCTGTCTAATGGGCCTCATACTCCCATCTAGAAATCTAATTATTTGCTATGTGTTGGAATACTTCACATTCTCCTTTGTTGATCAAGCCATCATTTTTTACATCAATGCAGATAGGATATTTAGGGAGGAAATTTCAGCTATGCTGATGAAATCAAAGCAAACTGTATGTCCCTTATGACTCTGTTAGATGGTTTTCATGTTTTAAGTGATGCTGGCACTTTACACCCATCTGTGAGTGAACAGTCAACCCCTTCTCATTATTATCAAGCTGAAAAGCTGCAAATAAAGAGCAAACAGTTAAAACCTCCCCACTTGAAAGCTTGCTGTTCATGCTCACTTCACTGGCCTGCTCTCCTCTGGTAGCTCAGTGGTGAGTGCAGTTTCAGTCAGGTCACCTCACTGCCATGGATCTTAGTTTCCTCCTCTTCCTTAGGCTGCATGTTTCCAGAGGCAGGGGTTATTGGTTTATACCTATAGCATCTATCAGGGTAATTCCATGATAGAGAACATGAACAGAACTCTTTAATAGATTCCTGCTCCTCCTTCAAACTAGTTTTATTTGTAACGAGGTTATTAACTGTGTGACTTATAATCATTTTCAACAGCTTGTTTTCAAATGGATTTGCCCATTTACTATTCGTTATTGTCAATAATGACGTTGCATGGGCATAAAATGGGTTTAATGGAGCACTGGCAGGCTGTGAAATGTCCATCAGACCTGCTGCAATTTACCTTGTGCAAGAGCCCCATGTGCCATCATGAAAGTAAGCACACTTTACACATTCTGGGTATGTCTTGATAGCAGCAAAGAAAAAGGAGTAGTGATGTACACTGAGGAGTACTTGGTTTAACTCACTTGCAGCTCAGAAGCATGAACAGAGGGGTAGGTGGAAGTGCCTGAGCATGGGTAAGTAAAGACAGCTACCTCCTCTCTATACTGCCTGGGTGCAAACTACACAACCCAGGTGACTGTTGTGTCCAGTTAAGCAGATCTTTGAGTTCTATCCACCCCCCTGTGTCACAAGTTAAAGGAATTACATTTAAGGAGCATTATGGCAACTTGGTGTCAGGAGCTGGCTATGTGAAAAGTGATGCCAGGTCATTATCTCTGGATCTTACAAAACAAGAAAGACCTGTTTCTCTAATGGATTTACTTTATTAATACAATAGCAGTTGAAGACCCTGTCAGCTTTCTCAAATCAGCAGGGAAAAAAGGGACTGTGGAGAAATCTTTTTCATTTGGGTATATTCTGATGCTATTTCTTGGTCAGTAATTTTTGTGCCCTTAGTTCCTGCAGAGACAAACTCTTACAGATAGAAGAGAGTGCTCAGAATTGTGCTGGCACTGTATGCATTTCTCTCATATTATCTAACAGGGGTTTTAGTACACAAGGTGTGAAAGTATCAACAGCACTTCATAAATGAGGCTCTGGATGCAGAATGGGAGCTGGCTCTAATTGCACCGCATCAGTTCAGAGGTGCATTTTCCTCTTTACTGCTAGTTCCAAGACAATGTAGCTCCTAATAGAGAAAAGCGTTCTGCTTCTTGAAAGTGCCCCATGTGCAGGATGTTCGCCCTCCCTGGTTTCACAAACACCTCTGGTTGCTAAGTTAAGCATCTTAAAACTGAAGTCTTCCCATGAGTAAACCAGCCTGACAAAGCTGGTTTGGTTTTACTCAGATGGCCTTTTTGTGTCCTTTCAGATAGCCGTGTTTTCCAAACAGAACTGTCAGCTTTGGTGCAAAATGCAGCTGCTGTGTTTTAGGATGCTTGGTTTTCAGCTTCAAAATATTTTGACTACAGCTGGGGCTCCACGTTTGGGAATGGATGTGATAAAAGAAGTTTGCAAATTATTTGCTGGGTCCTTAAACGTTACCTTGCGCTCACAGTACTGCACCCTATCTTTGTGCTTCTTTCTTGGAGTACTATTCCCAAGTGAGTTCTGCTCCTTTCTCCCCTTGTTGCTGGTTTTAAGCTGTCATTCCCAGAATTCTTCACCGTCAAGGTCAGGCAACTTGTATGACTGCATTGATAAACAGGGTCGTCTTTGTTGGTGGGCTGAGCCTGGAAATGGGCTTATCATACCTGGCTGAATTTCCAGACAGCCTTATAGACAGCACGTCCTTGTCAGTGCATTTTTCACCTGTGCCTATGAGACTTGTCTATAATTCACAGGGAGAAGGGCAGACACTGAAAGTCATCCACCCCTGGTAAAGCACTGAACAATAGAATGTGCTTATAGAGAAAACTCTTACAGGAAACACTGAAGTGTAAGCAGAGGGTAAAGATGTAATCATAAGGCATGGAGGCAATGGTAGGAGAGCACCTAGAGACCACAGCCCTCGTTCCTCTGCCTCTTTCTCAAGGAAAGCATTCCTAGAAGACCTAAGGGCTGTTTGCGTTTCCATCACTGACTTAGGAGATTGTGGACAAAACACTTCATCTCCTCTTGCTTTGCAAGTCTGAAATAGTACTTGCCTCTCCTTACGAGGTGCTTAGAGTTTCTAGGGAGATGAGGCTGTGTCTAAATCACCTCTTTTATGTCTTCTCACCCTTGCTGGTCATATATAACTTAGACACAAGTTTTAGGAGGAGGTTCTCTTTTTGTTCTCGGGGTATGGCAGAGGAGGTTATTGGGCAATAGGAATGTTCGCCTAAACTGTTGTTTGCTCTGCAGGCTGCATTATTGTAGACAGTTGTAGACAGCTTCCCAGGGATTAGTCTCGTAAGAATATTGATGCAGGGGTAGTACAGAGGGGTTGTACAAGAAGGTTAGAGAAATTCACTTGCTTAAACAAAAGTCCTGTCTGTTGCAAGTACTTGTCATGCCTACTATTGATGAGGGGAGAAGGCGACACCGACCAGTCCTGAGGGCATGTGTGAAGACTAGAGGGTGGGAAAAAGGAAGCGTTGTCTGTTGTGAATCCCTGTCACACCTACTATTGATGAGGGGAAAAGCAGACGCCAGGTCCATTGATAAGGAAAAGAAGCAGACGCCTGGTGCTGTTGATAAGGGGGAGAAGCAGATGGTCTATGGTCTGGACACCTGAGGGCAATGCGTGAAGACCAAAAGGTGAAAAGTTTAAGAAGAGGAAGACTCATTTACTTCATCTTGGAGACCCCTATTCAGAGGAGGAAGACTCAGTTACTTCATCCCGAGACCCCTGCCCATGACCAGAAGGGGCACTGCGCGGGCGCAAAGGACCTTCTAGCTCATTATAATAGGAAGCGGGGATAGATAATGAATATGTATAGGCATATTGTGCAACCTTAACTTTAGAGAATAAATGCAGAGGGAAACAACACTGAGGCATGCATGCTTTGAAGGAGCCATCCCCATGCACCTCAGCGCTGAATAAAAAGCATACCTACTGTACAACTTTAAGGAGTTGTGGAGTCCAACCGCGCATCAATATCGGGTGTTAAAAAGGGCAGGACTGCAGCTACAGCCATGAAGAATAGCGAGAAAGCCTTCAGCTGGATCCCTACCAGCTCACATCTGACAGTTCTGTCCTGCAGTCTTCCCATGGCACCAAAAGCCAAGCAAATTTTGTACCAAATTTAAACAGCAGCTAGGTTTATTTTAAGAGTCATGCATGCTGTTTTGTAGCATCAAAAGGAGGTGCATTTTGGCTCAATTTGGAGCCTGTAATTCCACCGGCCTGAGAAAGATAATGAGCCGTCTGAGGTGACGCTATGAGTACCCGAGCTTTGTGGTGCTGTTAAACAGCTCAGTAAAGAGTCCAGAGGAAGAAATCACATCCGGAAAAGAAATGGCTGACTGCAGAAACAGATTGTGCTCGCAGGGGAGATACAAGAAAGAAGGAAGGGTTGTGATGAATCCTATGCACAGCTCAAAGGAAGCTATGAAAGGAAGGCAGGCTATCTTTGAGAATCCTTTTTCCTATGTAAGTAAGATCTGTCTCACCATGGTAAGGAGCAGTCTAACTGGGAAAACAACAAAGTATATTGTCTAGGAAGAAATGTTCAGCCCTTGTCTAACGCTGTCTGACTTAACGGTGCCTGGTGGAAGATTGTCACCCGGAATGCTTGAGGAAGAGTCTGCTCAAAGCTTGTTCCCATATTTATTTATTCAACTCAGAGGTGTGCTTTTTAAAAGCACGTTTTGATTCTCTCCCATCCGAACCAGGTTACATGTAATAGGTACAGTTACAAGCGTGCCAGACCCAAAGGGAAAGATCAAGGCTTCTGACAGGATGGTTTTCCAGAGGAGGACTCCAAAGCAGAGCACAGGAAAAAGGCACAAAAAAGCAAACCCCAACCTGGCAGCAGGGGAGTTCCCTGCAGCACAAGGCTGAGGCTTGCTCCTGCTCCTAGCAGCACTCACCCTCCTACACCCGAGGCCAACAAAAACACACACAGTGCATTCTTGTAGACCCTAGGATTCCATTAGCAGAATTCACATGAGAGTTGTGAACAGAAACACTGCAATAGCTCAGTCCTTATGTCAAAACAAACAGGAAAGCTCCGAGTGAATACTTCTGAGGTCTTTCATTTCCATGCTACATATTTGATAAAACGATGGGCAAGAGGAAAAAGCTCAGCTCACAAAGTGGTAAATGATTTTCTTCAGTTTTGCCCCCCCCTGTAATTGATAGTGAAACCTTTGGTTTGCTTTGCTGCTGTTTGTGACTGTGCAATGATCTGCACAGCAAAAGAAGTTGCGTTCCTGTAGCTGTTCTTGTGAGGGGTCCTTCATGACCTTGTTATATTCCCAGGCTGAGGACCAACATGTGGCAGAAAACACTAGCCAGTGGTCTAACAGCAGAGCTGCTATTTGGGCAGTATGTGTGCATAGTTAGTCTGTGTTTTTACAGTTGATGCATTCCCCAAAATGCCTCTCTTGATAAAAATGAAGCTAGCCACAACTTGGTGATCTTCACCTGTGAGAGGAATGATCTGATATGAGGCACCCTTGCCCATGGCAGGGGTTGGAACTGGGTGATATTAAGGTCCTTTCCAACCCAAACCATTCTGTGGTTCTATGAAAGGGAGGAGGTTTGTAACTCCAGGAAAACATCCTTTAAATATAATCCTTTTCTTATTTGGTGTCTGATAAATGCTGCGAGGGAAGAAAGGAAACAAAATGGTTTTCTCACAATTGGCAGTGCAATATTCCCTTTCAGCTGGGACAAACTGCAAAAGGCTGCTCAAGACTAATAGTTTAGAGCTGTGAGGACACACAGTCATCTATCAACTAATCCCAGCATCCAACACCTGTCAGGTGAAAAACAGTTCATGCAAGTAAGCAAAACCACAAATTCACTGGCTCTTTAAACATGAATGCAAAGAATTAGCTTAATGGCATCCTATCAGGCTCATGGGCAACCTACCATGGGTTTTGCCTGCAGGGCCTACTTCATCTCTATTTTTTCAGAGATTAAGATGAAAAGAGGACAGTTGTTATTCAAACAGAATTGTTCCCTGCCTGAGCCACTCACTCAGCATCCCAGCAGGTTATTTGCATGAGTTCAGTATATTAAGTGAAATTGATAGAGTGATGCTCATTTGCTCTTGTGGCCTGGGGTTGTTCATCTGTTCATGTATGTCAAATCTCTGAATCTCGGGTCTACCCAGGGAAAAACAGAGGTGCTCTGTAAAGGCAGCCCATCTGCTTCCCTCCATTGCCAAATGTAGGGGGGAATCAAATACACAGGAGTGGCTGTGGAAGAGCAGTTCTGGGATGTTCCGTAAGATGCAGGCTCATAATTTGCAGAGCCACCTAGCCTTGCTTCCAAATGGAAAAGGGAAGATGAGTGCATTGCCCCACAGAGGCAGAAGGGGTGGGTGAATGATTCTGTTTGAGATGCTATTAATCTCTCACTGTATTTTCTCTGTCCATTCCACAAAACCAGGAAGGACAGCCTGGGTTAGTGATCAGCAATCACAGCGCTGCTCATAAACCCACCGTGGACAGGAACAGTCGTGTACAAAAATCATGTTATTTAGTTACATACAAAAAAAAAAAAAAGGGGAGAAGGGATATTTGTCTGTTTGGGTTTTCCTTAGTTCAAACTGTGTGTGATGGTCCTTTCTGGTTCCTCTAGAGTTTGCTGAATGTTACCAGGAGTTGTATGCAGTTGAAATCACTGCATCCTACTGTGAGTACTACAAGAGCTTTTCACCATGGAGAGCATAATGGGAACAGTCTTTGTAATTTTAAAGGACAAATCATGTTGGTAGAAAGACACAAAGGTTCTTTTGTAGATGACAAGTACAACATCATTTTGTTTTTATGGAAGCCTCATTGGCTTTAACACTCTTTAGAAGAACGGGAGACCCTAGCAAATGTTGAAATGAAAGCAGGAGTTTAAGATCCAGCCTTAGATGACAATGGCAGTGGTTATCTATGTGAACACTTCATGCACAAAAAGCCAAAAGCAAACAACTGCAGAAGAACAAAGCAAACCTGTGCAAACCCAGCCCCCATGGGGGGTTGGAACTGGATGATCTTAAGGTCCTAACTATTCTATGATTCTATGGTTTCTTCCAGGATGGAGCTTCCCTCATCTTTTGAGTTCTGGCCTGTTAACAGTGATCACAATTTCTTAGTGGTGACTATGGTGCCTTATAAGAAGTTCCTAACTGGAAACTGGTTGGTCTGTGTGACACTGCATAGTTCCCAGCTCATCTTGCTCTTAAAATTCAACACCAAGAAGACAAAGCTATTTTGACATACCTCTTTGGACCACAAAGAAGATGACTGCCTGTGGATACCAGGTTTCTTTGATGTGTCCTTCAGGTGACTCTATTTTATAGAAATGGCTGCTCTGCCAGTGTTGTTTTTCTTGCCCTGCTGAGGAATGACGCTTGGCTGGAAGAAGGGAAACACAATTCTAGTGAACAAAGCCACTTTACAGGGAAAGCAGGCCTGATCTGCATTGCCTGATGACAGTCAAACACAAAGAGTTTGCTTTCTTAGCACTGATTGGAAGTTTAAAACTGCTTGGTCTCTGGCATGAGGAGAGGACTTCCGGACACTTTAGCGCTGGGAAATAAACTATTGCCAAGCTCAAACCACCAGTGGTTTATAACCCTTTTCCATGTGGTACAACAGAGGCAATGCCTACCTGTGTTCAGTAGTTCAGTGTTTCCTTACATGAAAAATTACTTGAGATAACCATGTTTCTCTTCAGATAAACGTGAAATCCCTTTCTTTCAAGGTGTTATAAACACATCCTTGTTTACAGTGGAATGATTCTGAGCACGGGCTTGTACTTGAGACTGGGGAAAACACATCCAAGCATGGAGCCAACAGGTACAAATTAACTGGGAAATGTTTGGAACTCTCTGTTTCTAATCCAGTTGATTTCAGTGCTTGCATTAGAAGAGCTGACTTGCCCTGAGGTGGATTCTGTGTCCTTATGAAGCCTTGCTTCACCAGTCTCCCTGTGCCTACGGCCCTGCCCTTTATGATCAGAATTATTTCTGTTCATAGGATTCATGCCAAGAAAACTAAACAGACCATTGGAAATCTTGATGGCATCAGTACTTGGCACGTCTCCAGATCAGCTTTCATGATCTGCTTATTGCATGCTGTAGTTTGCTCAAGAGAATAATTGCAATTTCAAAGGTAAGAAAGAGCCAAACTTTGGGTGATTTTTTCCTCCCCCTCTCTTTCAGGCAGCTCTTCTCAGCTCTGTAAGAGGCTTGCTTGAAGCCTTAACCTTTCAATTCAGCTTCTTCAATTATTCACAACACAATAACCATCTAAAGGCTCAAACAGTGGGATTCCCCTGCTTGTGGAAAAGGAATCTTCCAGGTCTATTTAGTATTTAAAGCATTCTTAAGCTATTACTCGGTGGAACTGGCAGTGGAAAATCATCATTCAGACTCCTACACTGATCAATAAAATATCAGAAACAGAATGTATATGCACTGGTCATTATCAGTCCCTCTATGAAGGTATAAACTGACTCAGACTTCAGAAGGTAATTGTTGCCAGCAGAGCTGAGTCACATCATTCATGCGTTAGCCCAAATGGGGTGGCTACTTTATTTAGCTGCTTTAAAAACCCTTCTCTATAGCAAGGCTTTAAGTAAAAAAGATCCCACTGAAATGCCATAGATGATTGCTCTGTAAAGAAGACCCATCCCACCATTTTAAGAGGACAACAGGGGCTGTATGGAACAAAATATTTAGGGGTAAGACAGTTGAGAGCGGTTGCTGCTGCCAGAACTGCTCCTAATGGACATATAACCTGACAAGTCTTAACAAGTGACTGGCAATACCCAGTGACAGTGAAAGCAAGTTCTGTCTTTACATCCTGCCAGGGGAGGGTTTTTATAGCAAGAGGACTACAGCTTTACTAAAGGTGAGTATCTGAAGCCAGCAACAGGGAAGGCCAGCTTTAAATCTCTCTTTTCTGGGCTATAAATCCTTGTTCTCCTATCTGGGTTGAAGAGTGTTACAGAAATAGCTTTTTCAGACAGGTGTGTTTTTTTTCTTCAGGCATGAAAGCTGTAAAATCCAGGAGCCGAAAGGAAAGCTATTTGAACTCCTCACCAAGTAAGTGTATTGCTAAAGTCTGTGATGTTGGCAAAGTGCTGCTAACTCTCCCCGATTCCGAATCAGGAGGGTAGGCTGGAAAACTGCTCCAGAAAATCAAATCAATATAAGCAAAAAAGAGAAGAATTCTTTCCTGAAATTTGGCAATACTTTTTGATACTTTCTCATATATGGCAAATTATACAAGTGCTATAGACCTTTACCTCTCAGGATCCTCAAATACCAAATTAACTTGGTGAGCAAAGACCTCATACTGGTGTTATCATCCAGGAGAGAATCTACGAGGAAAGGCCTTGGGAAATACGGTGGTAACATACTGGAAGGTAAGAACAAAGGCAGAAATATCTGAAGATGGCAACCTTAGACCCATCCTAACAGCACACTAATGGGAGCTCTTCCATTGTGAACAATTTGCTACCTGGAGGAATTTGGATATTAGGGCCAAGACAGACCATGAGACACCTTATTCTTCACTTTTTCAGAAAGCCATGAGGACCAGTGGAGGAAGACTTCTCTTCCAGCAGAAGCTGCTGTGACTGATAGCTGGTGTCAAAGAAGACTTGGCACTGTCACTCACAAACATTGAGACTTCAGCTGTAATTAACCCCTGCTTTGTTGTTAAATGGTGGTGTGCAAATAGATGAAAGGCAGCATCAAGGGCTCTTTGGACATCATTTCTTGCTCAGCTTCTGAACTGAGACAAGTTGACAAAATAGGAACTTAAGAAAGGATGATTTGAGGTCTTCCTTTGGAGGTGATGCTAGAAATTATATGCTCACCCACCAAGCTGACCCATTCCTTTGCTGCTGTTCTTGAGTCTGTGGTCTTCTTGCAAGTGTCCACATCTCAAGGGCAATCTGGGGGAACAGCCTTTCTGAAACAGAAGCCATTCCTCTGCCTGGCCCTCCCTTTGGCTACTTCAGGTCCAGGGTCCTGTCTCTGCTTCCTCCTGGCTTCCTGTGCCCTTCCTCACTGGCAGAGCATGAGACTAAAAAGTCCTTGATTGGGGTAAGCATTACTTAGCAGCAACTAAAGCATCAGTGTGTTATCAGCCTTGTTCTTAGGCTCAAGTTGAAAGCACAGCACTGCACCAGCTACTAAGAAGGAGAAAAATGACTGCTACTGCTGAACCCAGGACGTGCCCACACATATCAGACTGCATTACTCTTCTTATTGAAGTGGATGTGTCCCTGAAGAAGAATCAGATAAGAGAGGTCTGCATCCCACAGTCTTGAAAATCATTCCAGGCTTCCTCTTGTTTTATGCAAAGGGAAACGATGCAATATCTTCATCTCTGGGAAAAAGCAAATATACTGTGGTGTGCTGAGAAGCATAGAGAGCAAAGATATCACTCAAGTGTCACTGTGTTTGCCAGGATTCATGGCCTCATAAAATCAGATAATAAGGTGGAATATTTTTTCAGGTCTTCAGATGTGTTCCCAGGGATGTGAAGCTGCTTCCTGTATTCTTGATTTCAGTCCTCTGCAGTAAGTATTTTACCCATGGCTATCTAAACTAAGCATGAGAACCCGTCTCTGAGAAAGAAGAGTCATTACCGGCACCGCATCAGGCAGTGCCATTGGCTTCCCCCAGAGCAGGTCGATGCAGTAAGGTCAGTTTTGGCGGGAACTGCTCTGCCACAAGATGGGGGGTGTTTGGGCACTGTGGGAGAATCACTGTCGGGGAGGGGAATAGAGGAACCCGGGGTCTAACAGAAGTTATAGTATTATAGAAGCCTTTTTAGGGTAAAATGACATTGTCACTTTCAGGATGGTTGGCATGAATGGAGAGCGGAGATGCCATGGCCAGGCTCTGTTGTACTCCCCCAGGAGTACACCTGAGAGGAAAGAACATTATAAAGGTGAACGAGAGATGTGGGGGCATTGGGAAGACTCCGTTGTAACTTCTGGGATCAGCCAACGGCCAGAACCTGTCTTCTCTGCCAGAGAGATGCTCACTGGGTAAGTACTTTTAACTTATGCACGCTCACTAACTAACTCATGGTAGCTCTTCCTAGTGATCATAGTCTGGTTGTATATTGCTTCAAGCTTGCTTTTGTAGATGGTCCTTATCACCGGCAATCATGAACCTTAATTTGTCATGATTTTATATTAACAGTGTTATTCCTTAAACTGTCAGTGTTGGCCCTTTGTGGGCAGCAGCAGTCACTGGTAACAGGTAACACAAAGTGGGCAGAGCCACTGAGGAGTCCCCTGATTCAGTGGGATCACCTCTGATCCAGCAGGACTGTTCAATGAAGGGTCCTTATAACAGGATGCTGACAGACTGGTCAGGCACAAGGGTCTCAGCTTTCCTGGGGCACTGATAGCAGATCATAGAATCACAGAATAGTTCGGGTTGGAAAGGACAACACTAGGGGTTGAGAAAATCTCTCCCCCCCCCCTTCCAAGTGACAGGCCAGGCATAGGGATCTGGATGGCAGGGATGAAGTGGCTGCCTGCTATGCGGCTGCTCCTCACCTGCACAGCACAGCAGGCAGTTGTGAGGAGGGCTGCCTGAGCTTCCTGCTTTCACGAAGGCTCTGTTACAGCAGAGATTGCTTTCAGATAATTAGCACCAAATTTCCTCCTTGTGACAAAAGCAATTCAATCGAAGGGAGAGCCAGCAGCCCTGAAAGTCACTGCTGGGCTCACATAGGATGCTCTTCTCAAATGTTTACTGAGAGCAGAGACTTTGCTGCTGTACTCCATAAGCGATGCTGAACATTGCCTCCCCCATGGAGGCTTTTGCCTCACCGAACTCATGATGAAGATGGCAGGTTTGACCTCTTTCTTCCAGCACATATGTAAAGCTCACTGGAGCAGTCACTCAGTGTGTGGCTGCTATCCACACATGGTGGAGAGCACTGAGATGCACTGGAGGAGGCTAACGCTGTTTTAGGAGTCAAGACCACCAAAATGCATTCTGTTGACACAGGAGAGACCAAAACTGTCCCTCTCTGTTACCTGAGAAGACCCTAAAGAGGCCTGTAAGAAAGATGAGGAAAGACTTTGTAGCAGGGCCTGTTGTGACAAGATGAGGGGTGATGGTTTTAAACTAAAAGGGGGGAGATTGAGACTGGATGCAAGGAAGAAATTCTTTACAATGAAGGGGTGAAGTATCAGAAGGGGTTGCCCAGGGAGACCTTCAGGGCCAGGCTGAATAATCAGTAATAAGCAATAATCAGGATTATTTCTGAATACATCTGTATAAAACTTGGAAATAGCCTTTAAAGACTAAGACACCCTCTCTTCCCTTGCGTATTGGCAAGAAGAGAAAGGAGAAGGTGGCTTTCCTTGGCCTGCACTCTGCTATTCCTCACCCTTTTTGTTCCTGTTTTATCACTCTGATGTGTGTTCAGGCTTTTTTCAAGACAAAAGTCAGTCCAGCTCAGCTTTCCCATCTAGCTTTAATTACAGTTTTAATCAGTGTTTGCAACACATGCAGCTACCAGTGTCTGATTTATATGCATAGAAGCCATTCTGATTCATTACCAAAGCAGACTTGAGGTTATCATCTATTGTAGTCAGGCTTAAACTTTTGACACAGGCTATTATTCTCCTAAACGTATAAATGAATTCATGACAGAATAATACGACAACATGACAAATAAAGCCCCTGTAAAATCACATTTTTCCACTTAATTTTCGATAAGCACATAACTCTTAATCAAATCTTTCATCCCAAAGTCTTAAATTCAGCACCTCATAAGCAGAGACATTCATACCACCTGTGGCATTTATGCCACCGTTAATACCATGTCTAGTGCATTACATGCTGTTTCTTGTTCAGGTGGGTGAGGATTGAAGACTATCAGGGTCTGAGTACCACAGTGGCTAATCAGATGTGAAGATGAATCATGTCTGAACATACTTCACTATGCAGTAAGTGATACTTTGCTATCACTATTGCTGAGCACAGGGCTCAGAAACAGGATCAGTAGTCAGCTAAATAGGGATTCTAATCAGTATGTATCCTGCTGAAACCACTTCTTTCTGACAATAAGCTTTTAGAAGATGTTTTTACTGTGAAGATGAAAAGCGATAGAAGATGGTTTTAAACAGTTGCAGTAAAGAGAGCAGGCTCAAGAGAATTGTCTTGTGGGTTATTTTTTTAAAGAAGCCGGTATTATCAAGCAGTTTTGGGGGTTTAGTTTTGAGTAAAGATACCATTACACAGATGGATGTTCCCATAGTTTACAGTGCTCTACTAGATTACTTTTAATACCTTGAATAGAAGCAGCAACAAGATAAGCTTGAACGTGCCTCAGGATTAACAAATGCGCGAGAGCTTGTGCCAGTTCAGGTGGTTTTGTGTTGGGCCTTCAAAGCAAGGGATGGATTCTAAAGAGCACGTGTCAGAAATGCTGGTATTCTGTGGCTCTTTGGCTTAAGCAGTGCAGATAAATCCACACAAAGAAAACTGCACAACAAAAGCAAATGAACTCATTTGTCATATTTAGCGTGAGGTTCAGACAAAGGCTCCTGCTGCTTGTCTTCAGTCTGGGATGGAGTTGACACTGTTGGTATAATTTATGTAAAGCGGTAATGTAACATATGCAGTGATTTCTCAATCTTCCGGGCTCCACTGCTGTGTAAAACGGAGTGTTATGACTGATAATCTGATAAAGATTTCCTGGGCTTGCCTTCTCCCGTGATAAGTAGATACAGTGTTGAAAACATGTTTAAACAAAACAAGAAAAGGTGTCAAACTCCATACACCCTTGCATCAAGACAGAGGAGATACAAACAGCAGCTAATACAGCACTGGTGCACCACAGATTCAATGCCATAATATGATGTACTGGGCCAGAGAAGTCTATTTAAACCATTTCAACAAAGCTTTCTAACCAGAATAATCCCTTCCTGCCACTACTCATTAATTTCAAGGTCAATTGAATTCTTATAGGGGAGTCTTTAATCTATTTTTATGTTCTTTGGGAAAAAAACATGACACATAAACAGCATCACAGCTTCTAACAGAGCTAAGAGGTTGCTGAGAGGCCTTAAAACACAGTCAGTAACAGATAGAAATGTATAAACATGAAATAAGAAGCATACAATGGCCTGCAAATATGTATGGTAGTTGATTACTGCCAGCAGTATGTGCTGTTGTGTTGTACAGAGCACTCTGTAAGGAATGCAGCTGTCTGTCATCTGAACTATAAAATCAGTTTATAGTTTCAGTTAAATTAATTTATACCTGCAATCAATCCTGTTAATTTCTCAGCATGGAATAGAAAGAACAGCAACACCCCTGTGCTTGAGGGTTACAAGGTTGTAGAGGATTTACTTTCAGTGAGAGAGTAAGCGTAAAGTTATTCACTGACCATGAAGATAAGCTTGCAACAATGTGGGATTCTTTGTTCAAAGACCTCCAAAGTGTGTTTCCAGTTTATTGCTTTGGTTGTATAGACAATAAAACACATTGACATAAGCAGAATTATGTGCCCAGGTCCAGAATGGATACGATGACTCTTCCCACTTCTTACTCACGTTTGAAATCCACAGCTGGCTACAAGAGTGTCCCAGTTTCATGTAGGCATGACAGGGTAAGGAAGTGCCAGCATCCTGCCAGCATCCTAAAATGGGTCTTTCCTTGAGCGTGTGGGCAGAGAAGAACCTCTGGTCCTCTGAGAGCCTTCTGGCTAGGCAAGCCTTTCTGAGTAGCATACGACTACCAGAGAAGTCTGTTTGGCTGCCACCCTGGCAGTACTTTGATATGTGTATGGCAGGTATAAGGTGCACAGAAGTCACCTTTAGTTTCAGGGGTTTATTGCCACAGAGGGGCACACACAGAAAAGCATTTTAATACAGAAAGTTTCACATTGTTTGCAGGTCAGGTACCCATTGCTGACTGGAAACCTAAAGCTCATAATCCTTTTTATTCTAAACTGAAAGGCAGGTTACAGCCATGCTGCAGTGAAAAGCCCCCCCAGAACTCCCACAAATTCCGGTGATTTGGCTTTGTATCTGAATGATGCTGACAGTTCCCATTCTGCACCCTGAGCACTTACGTCAGTTTTCAATTGACAAGAAAAGGATGAGATTAAGAAAGCAGAGAATTAAAACAAAGCTGCATTAACATTCGATTGCTTTCACCATGTAAATCAACTTGGCTTCATTCAGTAACATTTTTGACTGTGTTTTGCCATTGTCTTTGCATTAATCTGGGACATCGTTACTTCCTAACAGCAATTATCCTGCCTACATACCTTCTTCATTCATTGAACAGACAAAGATCAAAACTGCTAGGAATAAATATAGGCATGTGATGGAACAGAGTGCTCAAATGCTGTTGTTGTATAAGAGCATGTTGAATGTTGGAGAATTCATTTGTAAGCAAATAAACTGTGATTGTTTGACAGCTCTTGTGAAAAGATGTTTGTTTGAGCTGTAAGCCATCCTTTTGAGTAGAGTGTAATTATCCCAAAGGCTGCTGTCTCTATCACGCTTCCACAGCTAGAGGTGAATACAGCTGTAGAGATGCTGGGAATAAGCATCTTTATTAAGATCCAAGAGCATAAAGCAAGCTCCTTTTGGACGGGAGAGGTGACATGAGCAGTGTGAGCTGTGCAGAGCTGCCACTGACTGCACTTCTGCCTTCCTTCTGCTTTGTAGCAGTTCATAAATCATGGCTCTAGCTCAGGATGTCAAAGAATATTTCAGTCGCTAGAAGTTATGTTTGTGTTTCTCAGCATTGTTGTAGTTTGTGCTCTAAGGCACAGACACAGAAGAATAAATCTTATCTTCTTAGATGTCCTGGAAATAAGAGGTGTTTGTAAACATGACATGAACACTGTACCTTCCCCACCGGAGGAGAGAAAGTGAACAGGAGTGATTTCGATGATCTTAAGGTCCTTTCCAACCCTAACTATTCTTTGTTTCTATGATTCCATTGCGACACAGAAAGCATCAAATTCACCTCAGTGCTGGCAGAAAAATAGATCTTTTCACTGTTTCACACAGTTAATGCTAGGGTATGATGAAAACGTGCTCTTACGTGATGGGAGAGATCTTTGTGGGTGACAGCATAACCAGCACAGTAACATATTGTGTAGAAGGATGGAAGAGGAAAGGGATGGATCTTTACCAATCAGTGCAGCAGAGTACAAGATAAATTACTGTAAGATGCAGAAAGGCAGCTGGTGGAGAGACAGAAGGAACAAGAAAGAGTTTGGCCACTGATTGCCTAGTCCTTAATCAGCATTTCTGTCGTAGCATGTGGGTGGTTTATATGGCAACAGGCTGGGGTTTCTGTCAGTTCCCTCTATTCCTTGGCCTTTACAGGGGCCTGAGGTTTGATCCCAGGGAGAAATGTAAGAGACTTTCCCCTCAGGTAGTTTATAATAGCAAAAACTATGTCAAAATGTATAAGAGTATCCCAACCGTGATGCTTTGCCTTTCATAACCACTTTTAGGGTCATCATCATAATTCTCTCAAACAAGAATGCAAGACCTTCAAGTCCTTACTGTGAAACCAGCAGCATGTACCACACGCAAGAATAAAACCCTCCTTTTTCCTCCAGTTTCTTTTCTTTTTCAGAGCAAAAAGCACAAAGGCATCATCTTCACCACCAGCCTCTTGCCCTTTTTTGCTCATTCCTCGAATAATGGTGTGGAAATTACTGAAGAAAGGAGAGATTTAAGCTAAAACAACCTGCCAGGCTGTGATGTGGGACACACAGGCTTTGGTCTGCCAAACTGAAAGAGGCTTTTGGGGTTAATCCTGGCCTCCTGCACCTTATGCAGCCATTCTGGCTAAGAATAACATGTAGCAGTGAGTACTCTGGAACTTCACTTGCAAGACCATGGTTCATTTCTCTGTTTCAGTAGGAAAATTGTAGTTTTGGGCATAAAAATTGAGAACCACAAAGACATTTTTTCTCCTAGGCTTGCATGCTGGGGGTGCAGAATAGGTTCTGCTCAGAGGTTGACTGTAAAATGCCTCTTCTCTCATGTCTCTATGATGCTGACTGTGATAAGGGGAAATACTGCTTTCCTATCATGTGCAGTGTTTGCACCCTGTTGGAAGTGGGGTGGGATTGGAGCTGAGCTGGGAGCACACATAGGGCAGGCACCTGCCAGCTCTTGAGGGCTGAATCTCCACACCACTTTCTTTAACAGAGTTTGGGATGCATTGACAGAGGTTTTATTTCCATGGAGTTAGACTAGATTGTTCTTATTGCCAAAATATGTCTCATTGATTCCATTCCAGGCCTCTGCTTTCAACTATGAAGATGATTTTCATGGCAAATATATTGTAGGAGCTTGTAATGTGACTAAGAAGTACAAATTGTTTGTGTTTCCATTACGTGTAGGCAGAACATGAATACTTCCATGTCTTCAGATAAGAAGCAGTACAAATACATCCACTCAGTCAGTGTTAAACCTGACCCTTTGTTTGAAATAGCGCATTTCTTTTCAAGGAGCTCTCTCAGCTGTGTGGATTCTGCCTCTTTCCAATGAATAAAAGCTAAGCATACAGTGCCTCGACTGTAGCAAGTTACTATGTGTGTAGCTTGGAAGAAAATTAAGTATTTCAGGACCCTGTTCTGCTGAAGGTGTTGAAAGCAATTAAAATGGTGAACTCCATTCAAACATTTGAATAGACTTTTGAATGAAGAAATATGGCTTATCACCAGGCCTACAGGCAGCTGAGCTCTACCTCCATGAGCAATTCTTATCCAACAGCATTTGATTCTTACTTAGATATAACCAAAAATTAAAGTCATAAACACACAATAAATAGCTACATGTTTGAAGTAGTTACTTCTTGGGGATAATTTGTAATGGAAATAAACAGGCAATCCAGTGATTAATTATCACATCAGTTGCTATTTCTAGATCTTACGATACAGCTGTCATTTAGGAGAGCTATCTCGGGATAATTGACTTTTGATTACATGGCACAGTAATTCTGATAGATGTCTTGTTGTATGTTACATCAAACTGGCACAGTGGTTTGGGGGACCTTGAGGTCAGGAGAGTGTGGTGACTCCAGTGCCCTTCCCAGCTCTCCTGAGGACTGTTCTATGGACCTGAATGTGTCATTCCCTTAAAGTCTTCCCCAAGTTTTTGCCAGTCTTGACAATACTGCTCTCACACGTATAACCTTCATTACCTCTTGTTTCTGAAGTTGGAAATGATTTGTTCTTCACAGCAGGTTTGTGTAATGCACCCCATTTGGGGGCTCCTCTCTATCGTTTTACTTAGCTATTTACAACTAACTGATCACTCGATCAAAGTCTGCTGAGAGGCAAAATCACAGGTTCGGTTGGAGCCACTGCTCATTTCTGTTGTGTTACTTTGTCCTGTGCTGCACGTCAGCATTTGGTTTAATTTAATATTATAATTAATGGTGTCAGTGACCACAGTATCTCACCTACAGCACTCTTCCTAACACCCTCTTAATTCTGTTCCCCAGAAGCAGCACTTGGCTTGTACAGGGATAAAGGAGAAATCAAAGCCTTCTTATATCCTCCCATGTGTTTATCAGACTGGTAACAGCTGGGAGACTCTCCAGGGTAAGGTAAAACAAATAGTCTTAGCCTCAGGAATACAAGGAGAGAAATAGGACAGACATGGATTATGTTACAGATTGCTCCTCTCTCTAAGGTATAAAAACTGTGCCTCTTATGGTCTAACAAAAGGAAAGCTTTAACCAGGGGTGAAATGATCCATGAATTTCAGGTGTTTTCCTTTGAGCCAGCTGACATCTGTAAGCTTTGGCCCTTCTGAGATCTCATCCATCGTCATACATGATCCTGTGCCTGCCAGCCTCTGTGGCACATGTGCTCCTGTCCTGTCAGCATCCGGGGGGAGATGCTGTGTGCAAGGAACCAGAGCGCGCAGTCAGGATCTCCTGCTTGCATGTGCATGCGATGTAAACATCGTAGTCTTCTGCCTAAGTTGTGATCCTTTTCATTGTCTCTACAGAGAAAAAGACAACTGTGATATCATCACTCTGTTCAAGCGATGGGGTTATGCATGATGAGGACTTGTGAAGCAATTTGCTCTGGTTGTGTACCTGAGGTATTCATTATCTGCTGGCTTTCTCGGTGGAGAGCACAATCTGTGGGTCCACAGGAAAGCCAGGTTTCCAAATCCTCCCTTACTGTTTCCTGTTCTGCAATATGCCCTTAAACTTTGCACAGTCTCTAGTCTGCATCATGCTAAAAGGAACTGACTCAGTGCAGAGGCACTGTGGCATAGACCTGGTGAGCTGTGCTGGAAGTGGTTGCTCCTTCCCCGGAACACAGCAGAGCATGTTTGAGTGCACAGTTGAGCTGGTTGGGGGGTTTTCAAGCATTCAGCACCTTTGTGTTTTATCCTGTTGGCAATCTCACTACAACATTCACCAATACAACCAATTACAACTACAACCCAAAAGATGCAGGCCTGTACTAAAAAGCTATTTTCCAGCATGCTGTCACTATAAAGAGAGGATCATTTCTTGAACGATAGTGATCATAAAATCCTTTAGAAAACAGTGGTTTCCCTGTGCCTTTCAGAAAAGCCTGATTTGAATTGCATCCCAAAGCTCTTTTTGCCTCTCTATGGACAAATCTGAGCCATTGCCTTTTAGATGAGGTACCTGCAGTGCTGCAGTCTGGCCTCCTATTCACTTTCCTTCTGGTCTTTATCTTTCCTTATTATTTGTGTAGCTCTAACAGCACAGTAACTGCTCCACAGATTAACATCCAAAAGCATCAGATGTTTCTTTACAGCCTGGCACCTGTGCAGTCATTTCTCATGCTCAGGGTAAAGGCTAAATGGGACCATTATGATTAACAGTAATTTATGCCCAGTTGACACTACTCCAATCAGATTCATAGCCTGAGTGAGAAACACAGAAGCACAATAATGCTCATATCTTGCTAGTATCCTGAGCAAGCAGCTGAAGGACCTTTCCCCCAGTGCTTCTGAATGAGGAATTTGTGGCTATATCTACATACACTAAACTACCCCATCCCCACAGGTGACAACCTGCCTGGCCCCAATACAGGAATTGGACAGCCAAAGTGGCTGGTCAAGCTGATGTCGCAGACACTAATGTCATCATCGCGCTGCAATGCAGTTTGGGGTGAGTATTCACCAAAATGAGTCTTTGTCTCCTGCCTACACCCTCATCTCCCTGAGCACAACCTGTAAGGTAACACAAGGAAATAATGCTTTTCAAATACAATTACGTGGCACTTTAAAATGTATTTAAAACTATACAGAGCCAAAGCCTCCATTAGAACTAACCTTCAGAGCTCACTGGCTCCAGGTAAGTTTGCCTTTATTTCATAGCTCTTAGCAGAGAGCTTCAGAAGCCATCGGCTTGCAGCCCCAGTTTGGCCTCTGCACTGAGCTCACTGGCCAGGTTCCCCTAAGAGGGTTTGTAAGCGATGGGTTACAAGAATTAATCAGAGGAAGAAATTCAAGCAATGCAGAATGAAAATAAATGCAACTCCGTACAAGAAGTTCCATGTGAGGCTCCCTGAGGGATTTGGAAACATTCAGATCTCAGAATGAGAGATTTCATCATCAAGTGAGGCTTAAATACTTAAAACAGCAAGCAATGCTTCTATCTTGCGTTCTTGCTTACCTAAAGAGTTCTTGTTTCGAGAAAGCAATTGCAAGACACTGGAGTCTGTTTATTATACGTTCCCAAGGCAGAGAACTACAATCATGGGAGTTATAAAGGACATTTCTCCTAGGATCATGTGAGCCTTGGCTCTGACCTGCTCTGGCAGGTTGCTGAAAGAATGGCTTTCACAATGCTGGGTTGTCTTATTTACTACTTCTTGTGCACATTCAGGGGTGGTCTTGCCCTAAAATGCTGGCATTCAAAATCAGGAGACGGTGATGCTGGAATGCTGTATCTGTACCTGAAACACCTACCAAATGGTACCAAACGCATTAGTGAACTGTGGAATGCAGCACTGAGATAGGAACTCTTTTTCATGCTTGGAGAGCTGAGATGCACAAAGGCCCCAGTGGAAAATGTTGCCACGTTCAATTTCATCTAAGAAACACTTTTGTAGATGTTATTTTGCAGCTCTTGGCACTCTCACTGGGAAAATAAAGACAGAAGTGGAAGCTGCCTTGTCCTGGGTGATTTCTCTAGAGATTTCCTTGATTTGCTTGAAGGAAACCACCCATTGTGCCCATATGCTCAGGTTTCCATCTTCTGTGGACGTGAGTTGCCAGTCATGAATCCAGGTGACTGATGGAAGAGAGTTTGCTGCCTGTGCTTGCACGCACGGTGCTCTTTCCCAGTCCCAGAGCAGTTGAACTGTCCAGTAGAGACGCGGTTGATTTAGGGATGCTCCTCCAAAAGCAGCAGAGAAATAGGCTCCCACAGAGCACGGCTGTAAACTTGGAAATTACATTGCTGAAAACGTCCTCCTTGACAAATGCCAGTGAAATAGCTTGAGCTCCTTCATGTACAGGAGGAGAATAACTTATAGCCAGTAACAAACAACTGTGATTCCTTTGCCTTTCAACACTTCCATTACCCAAATCTACTTGCCAAATAACTGCTATGAATAATGCTGGGTCTGTAGATTTTTTCCAGTAATTTCCAGTAATAAAAACACTCCAACATTTGAACATTTATTAAATGCAGAGCTTGCATGGCATTCCCATTCTCCAGTTACACAAAACCGTCAGAAATAGGCTGCTGGTTCAAGGGTTTCTGATTACAAGATTTATCTTGCCCAGCTCTTCTGCTTTAAAGCAAATGTGTAACTTTTGCTCCCTCTCTAGTTTGTAGTCAAGAACATTCCTGATTTGCTGCTGCCTTTGCAGGCTGAGGAGGAGCAAAGTTGCCGAGCAAAGAAGCTTTCAACATTCTATGGTTCCAAAAGGTTACTCTTCAAAAGTGATTAACTACATTTGATCATCTGGCTTCAAATGGAAGGTACTACAAGCAGATGTAAGCTGCTGGATAAGTAAGCAGGAGGAAAAGAATGCTGGAGTTATAATGAGGTATTTCACTTGTAGTAGGAAATCAAGGTTAACATAGGGTAAGTGAAATCGGATCATTTCTGATTCGTGCTGACACAGCATACTGATGCAAACAGCACTTTGCTTCAAGTTCTCCTACAAAACTGCAGCAGTCACTGTAGTGGGAGCTAAAGACAGGTTCCCTGCCTTGCAGCATGAAAGCTCCAGCCAGGAGCACAGCTCCCAGTGCCCATCTTTCCTTAGAGCCCTTAAGAAAAAGGTCTTTTCCTCAGGTAAAGCTGTGTGATGCTGAAGTGATTTAAATCACTTTAGGCTTTAAAAACAACCCTTAGATGTTAAAGAAGTATTTCAGGTGCACGGTTCTAAGTCAACCTAAAACCTCAAGTGCACATCAAACAGAGAATGCGTTTTGTCTAAAGTCTGCAGCTGGAAATGAAAATGCAATGGGCTCTGTTTCTGCGCTGCTGAATTTCCATGGGAGAAGATGAGCTTTTTTTTAGGGTACAGCAAACTCTCCAGTGTGTGTACAGCAGGGATTAAGGTATTGACAATCCTATAACGTGGGATCTCATCCTCTTTGGGTGGCCGAGTCAAATTAGAAGCAATTAGGACTAATTTGGCTTCTTCCTGAGTTCATCCATGTGCAGACGAAAGCTCTGATTAGGGAGCAGGGAGTGGAGCTGTATCTGATTTTTTGGCTGTGAATGGCAAATGAGTTCTTACCTTTGAAGATGTGAATTACTCAAATGATAGCAGAATAATAATAATATCCAAGTTAAATTGATTTTAAACACGAAATGGATGAATTAAAGTGAATGGGTATGGATTTTTTTTCAAGCCACTAGCACGAGCTGTTGGTATTCCCAAATATCTCAGCACCAAACCTTTTGTGACTATGCTCTGTGCCATGCAGTGCATCAAACAGAAAAAGGTTCTACATTTTTAGATCTTGCTCTTGTAACTGGAGGAAGCCAAATAAGTTCTCATTTTTAACAGGGATCCTTGTAAACCGATGGGAAATTCCTTCTAAATCCTATGTCCCTTTGATGAATTGTGGTTTATCTCAAAGAACCCCTTCAGCCTGCTTTATACAGCTCCAGGCTTGCAAGCATTTGTTCAGAAGACAAAATAGAGACAGAACCTTTGGTCTCATTTTGAATACAATTTTACCCTTAGGTAAATCATTGTTGCTATTGTTCTGAGGCAAATTATTCACAAGTTCCTAAATGTATGTGTGTGCATACGTATGTATGAGACTGTGCTTGAGTTCTGCAGCCAGAACACAATGAGAACTGGTACAAGTCATCTAACCAGAGACCAGGATGAGAATGCAATATTTATAAATGCCTTGCTCTTCCCTGTGGAAAAAGCCAGTCATGGGAAAACCCACTTTATAAAGGGTGTCATGATGCAGCATTGGAGTCAGATGGCAGTTTTCTGCCTAAGGGGCAGGTTGGTTGTGTCAGGTGAAAGCACTTCTCTATTCTCTTCTCTTAAAAGCAGGTGTACTAAGAAGGCCCAACCCTTTGGACTCCAGGCACTCAGAGTAGCTGCTGACCTCTCTCAAACAGGTTTGACTTGTGTCTTGCAGATGTTAAACCTGTCTGTTGCCTCTGCCTAAGTGAACTGATGAAGAGATGGACTAAAACTAACGGGAGACAAGCATGGCTGCAAATGCCATTGGCATCCAGGTAACGAATGTGCCTCTGTCTAGAGAAACTAAGAAGTAAGTATATTTTCTTTTCAAAAAGAAAACTGCTTTAACAGGCCGAGCATTGGTTTAACAGGCAGGTCCCTAGGAGGCAGCACCAGTGCACTAGAGGCAGTGGTGTCACATCTTCAGAAGGCACCAGTTTGGTCTGGGTGTTCCATCATTAAGCCAGAACTGAAGGTTATCAGACTGGTGCCAGCTCTTCTAGAGAGGATCTGTGTGTTACCCAGGGACCTATCTTAGCCTAAATGGGTTCAAACCACTTATTAACCTCTCTGTTTGCTTATTACCAGCTTGTTTGGGCTGAGAGCAATCTCCACTTCTGTTACTGAATTCAGGTCATTGTGAAAAAGAGAATGCAAGGTTAGGATTGACAGACACATCAGTTATTCTATTTCTAGGCAAATCCTAAAACCCAGTACTGTTAAGCACATTGGCCTAGGCCCCCTCTTTAAGAGCCAAGCTAGTGTCTATAATCTCAGTCCTTTTAGCTTTGGAAAAGTCTTCTGAAAACATAGTTTATGTCTTCATGTGCTTGTATGATCTCGGTTTGGTCAAGCTTTCATGATGCTTCATCTGAGGTGGTTCAGATAGTTTCTGCATACGGAGCCCCTAGATCTGATGTTTCAAGGGGGTTGATTTAGTTCTGTTTAAGAATAACATTTGTATTAACTGTGTGTCAGACACATACTGTTTTCTGCAATGCCACAGCCATGAACACCAAAACCTGTATTACTGACTGGTGTTTGGGTGTTTGCTTTTCTCACTTCCACCACGTTTATGTTATGTCAGAAATAGTTCATGCACAGAAAAAGACAAATGCAGTAACCAAACAAAAACAGTTGTTTTCCACCTGAATCCTTCTCCAGCTTCAATATTCCCTATATACTGAGCAAGCAGCATCTGCCCTGCAATGTTTGTTCATGTTAGTTTCAAATGGGGTAATGAGGATGGAGTGAAAAAGCCAACACTGAATAGATATGGAGGAAGAGGAAGCAGATGCACCTTTGGGACAGGGTAGAAAAGGGGTGCCTTTGAGAGGCTTGAGGAGACAATTCAATCTCTGTCATGCTACTTGCACAGTGATGAGTGCCTCCTAAGAGTTAAACTCAAGAGCTTTTGATGTCAGTACGAGACTCAGATTAATCTAACCCTGAATTGGATAATAAGTAGAAACAAGGAAACATTAAAGCTCAGCTGATTCCCTCTTTTTTGACCTTGAACTTACCCATTTGACACCAAAAGTATATAAGTCATTAGTTCATAGCAGCCTTCCAGGATCTGAAGGGGATCTACAAGGATGCCAGAGAGGGACTTGTAGTGACAGGCCAAGCGGTGATGGGTTCAGACTGGAGCAGGGCAAGTTCAGGTTAGATCTAAGGCAGAAGCTGTTCCCTGTGAGGGTGCTGAGGCGCTGGCACAGGGTGATGGTCCAGAGAAGCTGTGGCTGCCCCATCCCTGGCAGTGTTGGAGGCCAGGTTGGACACAGGGGCTTGGAGCAAGTTGCTCCAGTGGAAGGGGTCCCTGCTCGTGGCAGGGGTTCAAAGTGGATGAGTTTTAAGGTTCTGTCTAACCCAAACCATTCCATGATACTATGGACCCCAGAGGGTCTGATAGCCCTTAGTTTGCAGTGCCTTTGAGAAGCTCATACAGAAACTAGGGGTTACTTTACATGCTTGTTGGCTTCATTTAGCTCCAGAGAGACCCCTAATGCAGAAACTACGTGCATACTCCCACTGGTTTGTTACCTGTTGTCTTCTTGGTATGTAAGAAGCTCAGTGTGTGTGTATGTGCATACAGCAGATGTGTAGCTTGCTCGTTTTGACCTCTGTGTGTGAATTGCAAATATGTCTTTGGAGAGTGAGGAAACTTGGAAAGAATGAGGTCATCGTGCATAATAAATCCACCATATGCTTCTCTTCTGCCCTACAGCCCTCAAGAGGAGCATTTCAGAGAGGGTTACTTGAGAATTTACATTCCTATTGTCAGCTGGGAAATGAAGCACAGATATGGTATGAGGAATTGATTTTTCATTTTAAGGAGAAGGGAAAAAAAGGAGCTGTAACTGCCTGGAAAACAAATTGGAGCTTAATTAAATCAACCATATTTAAAGGGGGGAAGACCAGAGGTGAGAACAGAAGAAAACTGACATATAAGACAATTTTTACTGCCATCCACAGCATGTGGGTGACACAATGGGTGTTAAATTAGCCACAGGGGGGCTCTGCTGTTCTTCACTTGAAGACATATGTTAGTAGGAAGAGGGAAAACTGCAGGAGGAAAAACCAGATTTGTATTCCCATAGCAAGGATATTGGGCTCAGTGCCCTGGTCCACTGGGCATGGGAGATAATACCCTTTATAATGTGGTGTTAGGGCTTCACTTCCTCACGCAAAAATAGCCATGAGGATGCTGCCCCAAAGCTCCATCAGCTCTTGATGGAGCAGGAGGGAGGGAGGACCCCAAGCTGTAGCTGGGCACTGAGCAGAGGCTGGTGTTTAGCCGTGAGAGCAGGGTAATTACACAGGGACATGTGTAGCTCTGGCCCTTTGCCTGCGCCAGGATTAACCACACGCTGACATCTGGAGCTGTGCATCCTCCCGGGGCTGTGGCTAAGCAACAGCTGCCGGAGGGAGCCTGAGGAAGAGCTCTGAGTGTTGGCAGCTCCTGCAGGATCCCTGCTTAGGAGAGGCAGGAGGTCCCCAAGGGTGCCGATCGCAGCTCATTGCAGTATCTGATTGCCTGGTCCTGCTGTTTGTCTGGCAACAGCTTGAGGAAGCAGGCAAGAAATAACAGCCTCATTTAACCAGTGGAGAACTGAGCAGCCCCACTCAAGGTGGGATGAACACTCTCAAAGTTGTGATCCAAGCATTTTGCCTGTTCTCTCCCAGCAGCAGCCTGGTCCCGACACCACCTAAATTCACTGGAGGCCTGCATGCTCTGTCTGCAATTCCAGAGATGCTCTGGGCATCTGGCCTATAACTTTGCCACCTTTTTAAATGCCTTTTCCCAGTAAAGGAGTTTGTTTATTCTCAAGAGATGAGTGTGTTAAATGAGGACGGCCTCGGTAGCTTCAAAAACTGCTGCAGGACTTTTGTCCTGGTACTCTTGCCATCAGAAAATGTCTGGATCAAAAAGATGCAGACTCCAGAGCATTCATTCACTCTCCTTGTCAGGTAGCAAACGTTCCACATGTCAGAGCTGGGTGCTGTCCCTCTTTCTATGTCAGCACTTCAAAGCCCTTGCTTTCCACAGCTTTTTTACCTTGCATTAACCAAAGCTTTAAACCACTTTAGCTTTCAGTTTCTGGTTTGCCTTAATGAAACTGTCTATTGTATTTATTGTGGCACTAAATATTCAGCTCTGATTCTGCACCTTTTCCAACACATTAATTTTTGGCTTGTCTTTTCTGATGTTGTTTTCCTACCTCCTCCTTGTTCGGTTAAGGGTCACCTGCTTTAGCAGTCGTCTTAGTCTCCCAAAGCAATCAGGCTTGGGCAATGTGAGATTAATGATGGAGCCTGTGAAAAAAAGAATGGGAAGGGGAAAACAGAAATGGATTCTTTGAAAGGATATATTGTGTTTCCTTTGCTGCTGCTGTTCTAACTTCATGACCTAAGCAATATCATTTGCTTCTAAGTATTCCTCTGGCGCAGTTTTAGGCTGCTGAATCAAAATAGTCATTGCCACTGCCACACTCTGTCAGTTAATACATTTAGAGTTTCTGGCCACAGTCTTCTCTAAAATGACTGGACTACAACTCTCAATCATTTGAGGAGCTTTGTGTATCTCAGTTAGGAGGATAGCTCGTTTCAAACATTCCATTCACTGGAGCCTGACTTGCTTAGGCATTTAAGCTGGTTTTTAGTGTACTGCAATCAAAGCACCTAACGTTCTTGCTCAGTTTCACACAGCCTGCTGCTGTTGTTTGTACTGCTGGGTGATGTTCTAGCTGTCTGAGTGAATCCAAAGCCTGTGAAGCTGCAAGCCATGTGGTGTTTGGATCACCTGCTGTTTGTGGTATGCTGCACAGGCAATTGTTTCCTTCTGCATCAGCTGCTTACGCACAAAACTGAAGGGACATAAAGCTGGCAAAGAGCTTGGCAAGTTATAGAGGCTGTTGCTCTCCCACAGCATTCCTGACTGTCTGTTAAGAAGACTATCCTGATCCTGTCAAAGCCATTTAGTGTTCTTAGCTTCTTTTGGAAGTTCAACTAGCTCTTGTTTCACCTCAGGTCACTAATGTCTTGCCCTCCCTGCTGCAGAAGTGGAGAGCAGGCTGCTCCATTCCTTTCTGAAGACTGTGGGCATAGTCCTCCTCAGTCTTGTCTTTAGAAGAAATGATCCCACTTCTTTCTCAGGTCCTGTTTTCTCATCATCCTTGGGATAGTTACCCTGTGCACACAGTCCACCTTTGACAGCAAGGACATTACTGTTCCTAAAGCAGGATACAGCGATGGGAAGGATCTCTTGGGTAAATACTCCAAGGCCTTTTCCTTGAAAGCCTGATCACATTGACCTGAATGTGGACTCATGTTCACTTTGTGTTCCAGTGTGATGTACAGGACACTACTTACTAGCTAGTTGGTTTGCAACAGATTAGATCCATTTAGGTGCAAAATCTTGCATTCTTCACAGCTTTTCATGGTTGTTTTGGGTTATGACTTCGTCTGTCAGCATCCCCTTAATCCTTTCTGGCTTTGTCATCTACAGATTTGTTATCCATTTGTATCTATTCCTTCCTATCGACTGTATGGGGAGCATAGCTCAGCCATAACTGTCCAAATTGGAGATTCCTCAAGTCAAGTAATGTAATCCTCACATGGAAAATGGAGAGTTAAATTTAACTCTCATAGGAGTAACTGAGAACATAGTTGCTACTGAACAAGGCAAGGTAATAAATAAATGCCTAACCGTCCCCTCCAAATATACAATCAGGCAAAAAAGCAACACATCAAATCCAGTTGATTTGCTACGTTATGCCAAGTGGAGGCCAACACTTGGATAGGTCTGAGATTTCTTTCCATAGGAGCCAAGCAGTCTTGCAAAGGGCTGGGACAAAGGGAATGGACTAAGAAGATACGACAAGCCATAGATAACCAAGAGAAGACTTTAAGGTCCCTCAGAGAGGGCAGTGCAACAACCACTACTCCCAGGTGCTTGTAGGCACACTGGTAGTACCGTATCAGGTACTTCAGCATGCACTGGTTCAGTGGAAAAGCACCCTCTTGTCTCTATGTTTCATTTTCCCAAGCATGACATGAAGTTTCAGATCTCCAGCATAAATATTACACAGGCCTCAGAAATTATTTATAACCAGTGCATTTCAATTCAGAATCAGCTGTAGAAATAAATGCCCAGTACTTCAGAGGCATTTTACTTGCAGCAAATACAGATTAAATATGCATTTTGCCAGGAAAAAGATGATAAATGAAATTAAGTTCCAAGCATGACATCAAAGTGCCTGTGGTTTGATTACTTGTAACTGTGTCTAAGTATTCAGAAGGACTGGTACCAAAATCAAGACTCTCACTATGCATCCATTTATTAGAAGTGATTTTTTAACAGCATACTGATGTGGACATTTGTATAGACGATGTATTGAGTCATTTGGAAGGAAAGAGGTAACTTGCAGAACTCCTGTCCTCAAGCTGGCATTCTTTGACCATACTGGTCCCTTGAAAAGCATAAAGAATAAGCTCAAGAAAGCCACTAAAAGCCATATTTGTCTCTCTTTAAATTTACTATAGTTGTGCCAAGATCAGCGAGCACTGTGCCAGGCTGGGAACACACAAGCCATAGTGCTGCAGAAGTTTTACATTGTCCTATACTCACTAAAGGCATCAAAATAGACCCTATGGAAAACTCCTTGTATAAGAGAACATCCTTCTCTTGTCTTCTTGTGGGGTTTGGGGTTTTTCATCGTTGGCTTGGGGTTTTTTGCCACAGTCTGAAGGACCACCACAGTGTTGGTAGGGAGAGCATAAGGGAGAAGTGAACTATAGGGACTGTGGGGTACTGTTTGGGACTTTGAGGCTGTGTAGGGCTATGAGAAGCAAAGCGTGATGGTAACTGCTGAAATCATTTTAGACAGTGCCTGGAAAATACTCTGTATGTTCTGGTTGTTGTTATTCAGATGTGGCTGTATGGTTCTTCTGAGTCTGCAGAGAAAAAGATTCCGGAACAAAATGGACACTTTTGGCTCACAAACAAACTACAAGGCACTGTTTGCTCCAGATCCTCATGCAGAGGACCTATTGCAGGACACGTTTGAATTCTATTGGGATATGGTTGTGTACAGAAACTAGAAGTAAGAAATCTTGCTGTGAAAGCAATGCCCATTATTTAGAGCTGCAAACCCATTTCTGTTCTGTTCAGGAGTCAGGATTTCTACTTCATTCATCTTCGGGTGCAACATTAACAGTCGGTGCCAATGCTGGATAGTCTGTGTATGCATTTAATGCACTATGAAAGCAGCAAAAAGGTAAGCACAGCTTTGCATGTCTTCAGACAGCAAGGACCCTTTCCTGACCTATTCAGTTTGAGACATTGTTACTGCACTCTATGTTTGAAGTCCTTCACCATCTCCATTGTACCCTTACAAACAAACTTGTTTCCTTCAGCAGGGTTTTGATACCCAAGGAAAGAACACTGCGTTCATTTCTGCTGGGCTGTTTGCTGAGGGAGCATTTCTCTTCCATTACAGTTTAAGTAAAATGATAGCCTGGCTACTTAGGGAATCCGTTAGCCTTAGGCAGTCTAGTCACTGTTAATTAGGTTTTAGACTTCAGAAAGAAGGGAAAAAATCCATCTTTCACTGGAAATCCACACCACTCAAATGCTATCCTTGTGCACCATTCATTCACAGTTCTGCTGCTCAAAACTCAGCACTGACTCTTCTCTCATAAGTGAACATCTTCTTCAGCCTGTGCCCAGAACAGACCCTCAAGCACCTCCTTCAGCAGTGTTCAGCTGTAGGTGAGTCATTTTGGGGCTGTTCAGCCTGGAGCAGAGAAGCTGCCTGGAGACCTCAGAGCAGCTTCCAGTGTCTGAAGGGGGCTGCAAAGATGCTGGAGAGGGGCTCTTCATCAGGGACTGCAGCGACAGGACAAGGGGTGCTGGGTTCAGACTGGAACAGGGCAAGTTCAGGTTAGAGCTAAGGCAGAAGCTGTTCCCTGTTTTCAGGTGCTGAGGCGCTGGCCCAGGGTGATGGCCCAGAGAAGCTGTGGCTGCCCCATCCCTGGCAGTGCTCAAGGCCAGGTTGGACACAGGGGCTTGGGGCAAGCTGCTCCAGTGGAAGGGGTCCCTGCCCATGGCAGGGGTTGGAGCTGGAGGAGCTTTAGGACTTTTCCAACCCAAACCACTCTATGATTCTCTGATTTTTTTCAACAGTTTGCTGGTGTGAAGTGGAAAACTCTTTGTAAAGCTGAAGCTTATAATGTCATCAAAGAGATGGATGGAGCTGTGGAGGAAAACTTGAGGAGTCAGGAGCAGTTTGGATATATTCTATAAAAGCCTCAATGATGCAGGTTTACCTGTTCTGAACACACCACTATGGCCCCAGCTCTCCTGTTAGCACACTGGACCCTGCAGAAGAGGCACAGAGCCACAGAGTGCTCCCACCCTGCTGCTTTGAAGGGGGGCTGTGTTTGTAGAAAGGATGTTTCCTCCCTCCTGGCTGTGTTTGGGTAGGGAAAAGCTTCCAGACTGCCACCCTGCAGGAAGCAGTTTGGGAAGCACCATCAGGAAACTCTGCTTTCCCTTGGACAATAAGGCAGTGCAGACAGGGGCACAGGCTGCTGCCTGCCTCTTGTCCTGGTTCCTGCTAAAGCATGAGGTGCTCACGAGAGGAGAAGATAGTGAAGCAGAGGGCAAATACAGGCCTATTTTCTCCTTAGGGAGCCTAGGAAGGAGCGTTGTTAGGACACGCTGGAAGCTTTTAGTTCTTTCTTTCCCTTTGGCTTGTAATTCCCATGTATCCTAAATCATAAATAATTCAGTATGGTGAGGCAAGAGTTGCTGTCCTTTCCTGCCAGTATGTTGAAGTGTTTTAACTGATAGCAGCAAATAGGAGGAAGATTTGCTGAAGGGCATACAGGGCTCACCTGAAATCCAGAGGACTGAAGTCCGCAGGATTTGGGCTGATTCTGTGTGAAAGGCAGACTGCAGAGCTCTGGCACACAACAGGGCAGTCACTGTCCTGGCATCTTGTCACCTGTTCCTGACTTTTGTCCCTTTGTACGAAACCAGTCATTTTGTTATATAATGAAATGAGAATCTTTTCCCTCAGGAGACAGTTAAGTGACAATGTTAAAGCATTTGGATTAGATAGCTACAGCATTGTCTAAACACAGGTTGGTTCAAGATAGGGAGTTTACCTCCTTGGTAAACCTGCTTGTTTCCAATTCTATTAAGCTATTATTTGCTAATGAAAAATCAAAACAGTGGTAAAGGAGCATTTCAGTGAAGCAGGAGCTCAAACCTCACTCAACTTGAGTAGAGAGATACTGCACAAGGGTTTCATATCTGAAATCAGAGACTTCCAAGGCTGGTTTGGGTTGGAAAGGACCTTAAAGCTCATCCAGCTCCAACCCCTGCCACGGGCAGGGACCCCTTCCAAGCCCTGCTCCAAGCCCCTGTGTCCAACCTGGCCTTGAGCACTGCCAGGGATGGGGCAGCCACAGCTTCTCTGGGCCATCACCCTGGGCCAGCGCCTCAGCACCTGAAAACAGGGAACAGCTTCTGCCTTAGCTCTAACCTGAACTTGCCCTGTTCCAGTCTGAACCCAGCACCCCTTGTCCTGTCGCTGCAGTCCCTGATGAAGAGCCCCTCTCCAGCATCCTTGTAGCCCCCTTCAGACACTGGAAGCTGCTCTGAGGTCTCCAGGCAGCTTCTGTGCTCCAGCCTGAACAGCCCCAATGTTCTCAGCCTGGCTCCATAGGGGAGGTGCTGCAGCCCCTGAGCATCCTCATGGCCTCCTCTAGACTTGCTCCAACAGCTCCATGTCCTTCTTTATGCTGAGGACACCAGCACTGTACGCCTTTTAAGCTGCTGGGTCTGCTGGAGGATTTTAGCGGTAGGATATTGCAGTGCTACTTTTGTTGATGCATTTCTGAAAGGTGCTAAAAATGGCAGGGTCTCTTTTGGTGTTTAGTCAGAAACAAATGGGAATGTGATGTGGTCACGCTGTGTCTGGATGTGACCTCATCCTCTCATGCTTAAGTTCCTGAACCTTGTGGGAAATAAAGCATGCAGTTCCTTCCACAGTGAGTGTCCAGCTGTGAGCATGCTCTTTTCAAATCTATTAAATCACTGCTATGCTTCAGGATTTCTGTAGCTCGGTATTTTCTACCTTTGCCAGTTTTTCTTTGATAGTACCATATAAACAGCAGAGGAAAGAAAAGGCCAGGTTTACATGTGTCAGTGCAGAGAGAAATATGATGTTATTCAGGTGACTTCTCTGCGTGACTCATCTTTGGAGTGACAACTATTTGGAAGCAATTTCACATTGTTTCAGGAGAGGTTAACGGTGCTTCTCTTTTGAGGGAGTTGAATACAACACAGGGTTTGCTAGAAATACAAATCTGACCTTCATTTTCTTTAACTGTTCTAGAGCAATTTCTGGTCAATCTATTAAGCCATAAGCAAGCCCTTATTGAACGGAGAAGTCTGCACTAAGGTAAGCCTAACACAGATCACTGTAAAAGGTTATTTATCGCCTCATGTGTCAATGTCCTGACAAGAACAAGTAGTTTCTCATTAGTTCATTTAATTATTACTATGAAAGTTCAAAGCGAGTGTTGCTTCTCAAATTAGAAACTCAGAATAGTCTTTTCCTTGCTTTGTCCTGCTTCTAATCCTAATCACGGAGGCACTTCCCTCTAGTGGACAAGGCGGCATTTCAGTGGCAGTGCTTTCTGAGTTGGATCAGGATGTAGGGAAGGGCATGCCTCTGAAAAGGTGGGCAGCAGGACTGGGGATGAGCAGTGAGTTCTCACAGTGGGAGAGCAGGATGAGGAGGGAGATGCCTGTGAGACGGCTCAGGGCTGGCGCTGCTGGGCATAGCCTGCGTGTGGGCTGCAGAAGTGGGTGATCTCAGGGTACCACTGCTTGTCATTGCTGCAGGAATAGTCTGAATAGTCAAAACAAGGCTTCCTGAGGAGCTGCAGGAGGCTCTCCTCATGCTGTGAAACCAGCTGAATGATTAAACGGGAGATAAGCTTCATTGCTGATATCTGCAAAGTAGTGTACCTGAGCTAAAACAAGCAGAGGCAGTAACAGACTCTGTGGTAGCTCTTACGCATCAGGGAAAGATCCTGCGGTCACTGTGCTCTTAGTGTTTGTTCTCCAAAAACATCACTAGTGGAGAAAAAGGTAGGCTAAGTGTTAGAAACCATTAGAAAAAGAAAGGAATCAGAAAGCAATCTTGTGCCCATGTGTGCAACACTGGAGAATATAATCCCTGTGCCTTAAGGATTGGTTAGAGGGACTGAAACACAGAGCAGCTTCCAGCTGAGAAGAGACTAAATCAGAGAGTCAAAACCAGAAATGGAAATATAAGAGCATACCCCAACCTGAAAAAGAGGCAGCTAGAAGAAGGTGCACTGCAAGTACATCATATCATGAAAAGTAGGAAGCAGGTGATGGTGATTTCTCATAGCAGAAGGAGTAAGAGATGTTCTGATAACCCCATTATCACAAAAGACTGAAGGTTTAAAATAGGCCTCCAAGAGGAATTAAATGAAAGTGATGGAATATAGTTCTGTTGATAACTGCTGAATACAAGGGTGTCTTTGAAGCCTCCATCAGCCCTTGAGCTCCTGTCTCAGATGCTAGTTGGTTTGGCCATGGGGAAGAACTCTGTTTGCCTGCTCTGGTGCCATGTCCTGTGTATATAGCTATCCAGCACTGCCTGGGATGGGGGGAAGGCTGGCAGTTTTTAATCTTTGAGTGAAACAGGGACAACTTCATATACCCATAGAGTTTTTTAATATCCCATTCAAACATTTACATCTCATTTGCATTTGGAATGGATACACTTGCCATGTTACCAGTTTCTGAGGTTGTTATTGCAAGTCTTCCTTGCATTAGTTGGTCGTGTTTTTCTGACACTTCTAACCACAGGTGAACTTGCAGCTGGAAAGAGGAAAGACTGGAGATTAAAAAAGATCCTAACTGCTGTTTGTGCAGGAATATGGTCTAAATTGGGTCTAGAAAGAGAGTGTAATTGGTTTCTAGGCAGTTTCTCTTAAGCGTAATGCAGGGGGGGTTGGAACTAGATAATCTTAAGGTCCTTTCAAACCCTAACTATTCTAGGATTCTATGTTTAAAACTCAGTGGCACAACACAGTTCTCTATATACCATGAGGATCTGTAACAGTGGTGATAAACTGAACAACAGCATTTACATTTACATTTCCCCCTTGCTGGCTTAATCACCAGAGCCTGGGAGCTGCTTAATGTCCCCTTGATGAATCCTTAGAAGAGCTAAGAAGCCAGAAAGCATAAGGTAGGTATGTAACATATGTATATAGGGGTTGCACATCACCCAATACACAAGAAATGCCACAACTCATTGAAGGGAAAAAAGGAAAAATGGAAAGAACAGCTGGAGAGCAGGGATGTTTGTGACAGTAAAAGGACTGATGGTAGCTGGATGTAAGCTCATTCATTTCTGTCTTCCTGGGGTTTTATCAGGACTTAGGTTTGAGTATTTAAGACTGAAATGTCCAGGTTCCATTACAAATATTAATGATTAGTCAAATACATTCTTTTCCCCAATGTTTCCTCTGCTCCAAATGCCAAGCAGGACATTTACCTAAGAAGCTATTTCAAGGTTCAAACAGTGTTTTTTAGAGCTGCACTGTTTTTGTCAGCTCACCCTCTCCTGTAATGACAGCAGAAGAAAATCCATTATCAGATCTTTTCCTCTCTGCCCGTTCTTTCCTCCACCACACCGTTCCCATCCTGGAGGAAAAAGTGGAAATACTTGTGCAATCCAGCCTAACATAGCATGGCAAATGGCCAAACTTGCAGATGTAAGGAGCAGATACCCCTGTGTCATTCCGATTAGGACTGCGTAAGCTTCAGTATTTGTGCTTTTATCCTCGGCTACACCAGAGATTTTAACTTATACTAAAAGCCCCCTTACCCTTGCTGGCAAAAGCAGTAAAGACACTGCCCATCACACAGTCCTGTTATGGATGTTCTTGAAGCCCTTGTAAAATCAAGACGAGTTCTGTGTGGTTCTCAGATAAATACAGACATTGTTTTGGAGCCTGCCATGGCAGCAAGCAGCTCCCCTTCTTCCAATAGTGGGAAAAGGTGGGGAAAGTTACACAGAGTGTCTGACAACCCTTCATTGTCTCCTTCACTTTCCACTGTGTCGTGCCTTCTTTCTCATAGCTTGTCCACATTCCCAAAGGAGGATGCGAAAAGATACCATGTTTTCCTTGGGAAAATCTAAACCATAGAATAGCTCATTGAAATAACCCTCTGCTGTCATCAGGTGGTGGCCCATAAGAGCCAGCTTCCCAGGAAAAACTGTGTTGCAGGACATTTAGGTCCTTTGTATGTTCCCCACTTCTTTGTTGCATGCCAGGAAGTTTTCCTGGCTAATGCTGTTCACTGGAAGACAATTTGCCTCTTTGGCTTGCTTCTTAGACAAGCTGCAGCTGTTTAGTTTCATGGTCCAACACATGGGAAGACCTAGAGCCCTCATTAGATTTCTCTGTACCCAGGCATACTGAACACTACTGTTAACCAGCTCTCTGGGAATCAGTCTTCATTCAAGCTGAGTTAAGACATAAGTAAAGAAAACTAGTGATTTCGAAAGCAGCCAGCACAGATGCAGGAGTTTATCAAGGTGCAGGAAGCAGGAATTAAAGATCTATGTTCGAGCCGCTTTTGCTGAGATCAAACCCCAGCTGCCACGCTGTGCCCCTGGCAGTGGGTCCCTAAGCCAGGTTGCTGGGTTCTCAGCTTTCTTGCACAGTTGGTACGCTCAGCAAATGCGCTGTCACAACACAGTCTTTTACCTCAAACCCCTCGCTTGCAGTTCCATTCAGCTTCGGTTCTTTTACTCAGAAGTTGCTGATCTTTAACTTCTCTGGAAGCAATTCTGCTCCTCTGCCCTCCACCTCCTGAAAAGGCCCCTATGCTTGCAGCAGGACAGCTGCGGTCTCTCGTCCATGCGTAAGCGATCAGGGAATTGTTTATTTATGAATGGGAAAATGTGGAAATCTCACTGAGAATTTCTTTTTTTGGAGAATCTGGATTCATGCGTAAAACACCAACTGCTCTGTATGAGAATGAGCATGCAGTTGATGCATGGAGCTCATTACTGGCTTTCTAAAGCAGAAACCTGGGTGACTCACTGTTTTGAGTTTAGCATGAGCTTGGGGCAACTGAATTCAAACAATGAGTTATTTGCTTTATTCCTTAACAAAAATTGTGACTTCTGTGCCTGATGGGTAGAGCCCACACCATCCTGGAAGGGGCGAACACACCAGAAGTGAAAGGAGCTTTGTGTTATGTACCACCAGCATAAGGAACTGAGTGCTTGTCAGCTGTAAAATCACAACTCAAAAGATTTCAAGAAGTAACACAATTAGGCTGTGGAAATGTCAGCACAACCATTAGAGATGGGAGCAATAAAGTCTGCTCTGTCTGCATTAGCTGGCTAATGAAGGAAGAACTTTGCTCTTTAGCATCAGTAAGAGGGAAGATGACTTTAATGTGTCAATGCAATAGCCTTCACAAGGAAGACAGGCCAGCGTGCTTTCTCCATTGTTGTACTCAAATCCAAGGAACGAAATCTGCTACAGCACAAAATGTCCTTTGCTTGGAACATCGTTATGTTCTATGACAAATCTAAGACAAGCTGGAGGAGAGAAGGTAAAGATGAGGTGTCAGTGCGTTTCTAATACTGTTCAGATCTATGAATCATTACCAAGAGATGTAGAGTAAGTGAAAAGTTGTCTGTAAATTACAACAGTGAAAGTCAAGAGCTGGTCTAGTGAGTTTACTTTGGATTTCTATCCATGGAGCATGGTGCAAAGACACGAAGCTTCTCAAGGAGCACTGCTGCCAAAGAGAATAAATAAATGAAAACCAAAAGCGAAATAAACTTAACTAAAACTCAGTCATGCACTTCAAGAAAACATAAGTATAGCTTTGACTGGAGTTTACTGCCTAATTTTTGTTCAAGACACGTGTAGGGCTTAAAACATAGCCTGGTACCTGTGACTTTGGTTTAGGTTTGGAACAACAAAAATCAGCACTGTTGTGCCAAACAGTTTGCCTTAACTGAAACTCGTGATGCACAGGAAGCAAAGGAAACCTCATTTTGAGTCAGGCACAAAGTAAGCGTGTGAACTGCCTGCTTATCTTAGCCTATTCTATTCAAAGTGCTTGAAATGCATTTGAAACAAAAATTCCAAACACACAGTTCTACTGGCAATTCTGCTTCCCATCCTTTCTAAAATCTGTTGGGATAAATACAGGAAAAGGGAGAGAAATTCTTTAATCACTTCTTCATGTCCAAAAGGGATTTCAAAGTACAAGTCCTTCGACTTGGAGCAGATTTGCTATAGCTTTCTCCCTTTGGTGTGTGCTTTGGCGGTTTGTTGTTGGGAGATTTTGGATCTTCTGCTGTGTGTTTGTTTCCTATGTATTAATAAAAAGTGCTTGGAAAGCAGCAATAGCCACTGGAATGAATATTTTAATGACTTAGGTGTCTCTGATGCTGAAAAGATATTTGATACCTATCTGGAAATGTTTAATTCATTGTGCCCTAAAACACTGAGACTCATTTTGAGTCTCACCTGACTACTCTGTGGCTTTCTTCTTTTACAAGTTCTACTCATTTCAAGTTTGAATAGGTTTTCCAATTTAGATGAAAGAAGAATAAAGTGAAGGACTAAACTGAGACAGCTCTGGGTAAAGATTCCAACCCCCTCGACCATAAGTCTACATGCTGCAGCCACTCAAATAGCAGTGTATGATGCAGGTACCTATATGATCAGTTATGCACACTATTGCTCTGGCGATGCAGAAATAAATCAAATTGAAAAAACAAAATGTGTTGCAGTGGACGGGAACTTCTCCTCTGTACGACAGGATCTGTTAGAATTTGTCCTACTTTGTCCTGAGCTGGTAGTACATTAAGACAGGCTTGTCCTATCTGCCAGATGTTTTAGTTCCACACACAAAAAGAGGCATTGCAGCCACTCAATCTAGCCAAAAGGGAATGTGTTTGAGCAAATAGCACTGATTTCCTTAGGTTTTGAGTTGGATTCATGTTGTAATTGGTCCTCCAGGAGGGAAGGAAGGAAGATACTAAGATTAAATGTTAATGCTCAGCATAAACCACCAGATCTGCTGGAGCTTTTCCCCTTACGTGCAGGATTCCTAATTGCCCTGTACACATACAGATGCATTCTTCATGCACTTCATCAAGTCCGTATGAATGAGTTTCAGAGCCACTGCCAGCCCCCAGCTGTCCTGTTAGCTATGGGATGTGCTCAAACACCATGGTGATAACCACAGCATAAGAAACCTTGTTAGATTTTTCTCACATACTCTTCTCAAACTATTAGAGCACTGTTTTGCACAGAACTAATTGTTTATCTCTGTGCAAGTGTTTTAGCATCTTATAGCAAGGAAAAGTCTTACAGCAAGGGGACATCTGCCCTACATATTGCTTTTCTATGATAGGCTGATTGAATATTCTACACTTCCCTTGTGCTTTCGAAGGCAAGAACAAAACATAAAGATCTAGTCCATGAGAAAGAAATGTGCACAAGGGCAGAGGAATTCATTTCCTTTGTGATATACTGCCCTCAGCCTGCAGTGAGCAATTCCTATCAATGTCTATTGCATGCAGAAACCTGAATTCATTTCTTTGTGTTTTATATTGATTGATTTCCCCCCTCTCCCTCCTCCACTGGAAAATGCTGCCTTTCCCTTTGAATTCTACGCTCCCCAGCATTCTTTTAGCTGGAATAAACCCTCCTGTGATGACTTACCAGCATGATCCCCAGTTTGCCCTCAGTGACAAACAACCCTGAGCTGTGCTTCTGCCCTGTTCCCCATTAGATGTGTTCCCTATAGATGTGCTGATAAAATCATGTTTTCTAGGGTACAACGCCAATTCTTCTCAAGATGGCTATGTCTGTATTAGCAAGTAGTGCAGTGCAATAGGAATGGATCACCAGAACAAAACAGTTGGTGCTGCAGATGCAGCACCCACACTACCTGTATTTGTGGAGGCAGGGGAGTAGGAAGGGTAGGTCAGACCATCTCTTGCCTGGTCCTGTGGGCTGGCTGCCTCTAAGAGGTTGAATCCCTGGGCATGTCTTTCAGCTGAGGTGGATCTGGAAGGAGCCAGGTTTGCATGCCCTAGGACAGCTTCACAAGGTGAGCCCCAGCACAAGAATGGGTGTGGATTGGAGATTTATAGCAAAAGCACATCCCTGCTCTGATCCAAGTATTAATACACACGCACTGCTGTCAGCTCCCACTCAGCACCCATAGAGAGGATGCCTTTTCAAATTAACTCAGTGTTAAAATCGCCCGAAAGAATGATCAGATAATATGAGCAGATGAGTGCTGTTAGAAACCTGGCTCTCACCTAGTAGGTCAGGAAAGCTTAACCCTAACTAATTGCAGTGCTGGCCATCTGAATAACAACCCTTCAGAACCTGCTATGCAAGAGTTCTGGTTCAGCTGCTTATTTGTGAAGGGGGTGATGTGATTTACTGACTTGTACCTTTATTGCAGATCTTGTGGTGTCAGCATCCTCCATAAATTCTATGTCCAGGAGTCACAAGACAAGCAGAACATCTTCCTCCCATATGAAATAAGGTTCAAATCATAGAGCTTTAAGGATGCTTGTAAGTGAATCCCATAAATCGAAATACATGAAGTGTAATATTGAACATTTTCTCAATAGTGCTGAGTATTTTTCTATCTACCATTTGTCTTTCTTGCTCTTTTGTGCAATGACTGATTCTCAATCTGAAAAATAGCTGACCAAATAGGGCTAAGACAGGAATGGAGTTAGGAAAGAGTTGAATAGTGTCACATCTCTCCATCATTAAACAGGAAGGATGAAGCAAACATTGCTCTTGTTCTTTTCAGAAAGAAAACCTGACTAAAGCCGAGGTTTCTTTGATAAAATCGGAGCCTTTTGAAAGGAACATCCAAGGTTTTCTTTCTCTGCATGCTGTCGCATAAAGCAGCAGAGATCTGTTTCTTTGACCACAGCTTGCAGCCTGTCACACTGTGTGCTCAGTGCACACGCTCTCTGTGAGCTCGTCTTGAATCTTTCAGAGTGCTTGCCTGCTTTGCTTCGGGGGGGGGGTGGGGTGTCCTGCCTTCCTTAGGAAATCGGGACAAATAAAAAGAGAATGCCAACCCCATCCACATAGTTACACACCTACACAAGGAATTCGCAATGCCGTGGGGATTCCTGAGTGCTCTGCTTTTACATTGAATTGTTTACATGCAGCTGAGTTTGGGTGTGAAAGAGCCAGGTTTTTCATAAAGGAGCTGATCTTTTCCAGTTCTTTTAAATAGAAGAAGCCAACCAACCAAGCAATCAAACCAACCCAGGCGTGCTCGCTTGCATTAACATGTTTTCCCCCAGTTCACAGTGAATAAAGTGGAACTCAACATGGGAAGGGGTCTCTGCAGGTATCTGAATGGTAACAACCTTGTCTTGGAGGAGGTTTGTACCATGAACCACATTTAAACAAGTACCAAGGCTGTGCAAGTATCCAAATGAAATAGTTTGGGCAGAAACCTGAACAGCTTTCATGTAGCACAAGAAATACCCATAACCAACCCTTTGCAATGGCGGTCAGCGGAAGAGCTTGAATAACACAACCCCTTGAATAGGTTTTTATACATTCTCCATGCTGTGTTCCAGTGAAATCAGCATGTCCAAGGGCTTTCCTTTCTTTATGATCTGTAACTTGGATGAATGACATAGCAGCTCAGAATACAAGGGAAACATGAAACGGTGCTTGAATCCTGTAAACTTCCCGCAGTCCAAACCCCAGCTTATTCTATTGTGATGCACCCAACTTGCAAGTGGATGTTCAGTCTTCTGTGCCAGAGGAACATTGTCTTTATTTGGTTCACTAAAATGCCATTGCCTCGCTTAGCAAATGAGCACCCTAACTCCGCAGCCACCTTCCCCCTGGGCAAGCTTGTGCCAAAACACAGAACTAGTTTTAAACCCAGGACCCTTCATTTCTGAACTCTGCGTTAGGAATCTCCTGAGGATTTGTGTGTTAGGGGAGAAGAGGATCCAAAACAAAGAGCTAAAGTGTGGCAAGCTGAGGGTGTGCTCTTTAACACAGAGTTTGCAGTTTGTAATTCAAAATGGTTCGATATAAAGCAAGCAGCTCTTGTGCTATGGCGTATGTTACACAGCAGAATGTGCATTTTAAATCAAAAAGGTGGATTTCTGAGCAGGATTTGAGGGCAGAGGACAACATCCTACTTACAGAAAGGTTTGGCAAATTTATATTTCTCAGACCTTTCTGAGGATTATCCCAACTGAAGCTTAAATCAAATCTAATGGCGTACAGCAAGTGATCCAGAAAAGGAAAGTCAGATTCCATAGCAGGATAAGCTAAATCCAAATGGAGTGATGAGTAGATGATCTCCTCTGCTCCTGTTGCATCCTGCAAGTCATAAGCACGACTTGTTTCTGTCCTGAACTCGCAGCCATTGGCTCCAGCTTTGCCAGCACTCCAGGTAATGCTGGATTTTACCATCCCAGGAAGGAGATGGCTGAGAGCAGGTCAGGGACAGCTGAAGCCTGGGACTCATTTATGTTTGTGCCACTCGCTGCTCTAGTGATAGCCGCCACCTTGCATGAGCAAACACCTCTTTGCCAGCAGCAGCAGCAGCCAGCCTGGCTTTCCAGGGCATGGGCAGCTTGGCCATGCTGCTCCCTAGGGCATGTGTTGTGTTGTATATGAATGGCAACAAAAGCAGCACAAGTTCTGTCTGTATAGGTTATATTCTGCTTTCAGCCTTTAAAATTCCATAGCAGTGAGCTGAGACCTTTAGTGTCAAAGTCTAGTTATACACTGATAAAGAAATACAAGAGGTGCTCATGCAGTACCTGGATGCTACCTACCTTCAATGGCATGCCTGTGGCTGACAAGTGACTTCTGTCTTTTACCCTAAGAGCTTCAAGCAGCCATGTCTCTAATATCACAGTATGCATGGTTAAGCTTTCTCTATTGCTTTTCAATCCTCTTCTGAGGTTGTGACCCTAAATATTTTTGATCTTCTGGAGGGGACAGTAATCTGTTGGGTATTTAAAGTAAGTGGCAAAATGCCATATAAATCTTGGAAGATAAACTCTTATATAACAGTCTTCAGTAAGGTACAAAGGGTGCTTGAAGCTACTTCTGGATGCCCATGGTATGGACCAGCCACAGCTCCATGTGGTACAGAAACACACGGGGCACAGTGAGGTTGTGTTGTAAAGATTATCTATACAAATCCACAGGAGTAGTTGCAAGATGGGTTTTGTTCTCCAGAAAGAGCAGTGAGGATGAAATCCTGGAATGCCAGAGCCAATTCCTGCAGACTCCATGTTTTTTCCCTTGTGTTTCCCTCAGTGAATTTTTCTCATAGCCCACTTTTCTGAAGTGCTGTGCTTGATGGGCTGATCATTTTATTCGTTAGCAAGGCTGTGCATCATTTTGTGCCTGATGCTTTTCACTATGAGGCTGCTGAGGCGCTGGCACAGGGTGCCCAGAGAAGCTGTGGCTGCCCCATCCCTGGCAGTGTTCAAGGCCAGGTTGGATGGAGTCTTGGGTGACATGGTCTGGTGCGAGGTGTCCCTGCCCATGGCAGGGGGTTGGAACTGGGTGAGCTTTAAGGTTCTTTCCAACCCAAACCATTCTGTGATTCTGTGATTTATAACTTTTCAAAGCCAATGGAAAAATGCATCCTGACTCTAAAATTGTGGTTGGACTTCGCTATAGACAAAGAGATCTTTAGGGTTACACGTGCAAAAGAACCCACAGGACTAAGGAAGTTAAATCCCATGGTGCTTTGGAAGCTTTTCTCTTGGCAATGGTTTTTGACTTGAGATCTGTAAGAACAGTTGCCTGGCTTGCGAACTTCATCACGAGGCTGTAGGAGAGGCACATCAAGCAGTGTGAGACACACTCAGCCTTGCTTCCCCTTCACAATGAATCACAGAGCGTTTTGTGTCTGAACATTTCTATCAGCAAATCAAGAGCCTCGCAATTCTCATGTGTCTCCAGTTATTCTCTTGGAGGTGATTTCCCCCCTTCTCCAGGCAATTTTACTGCGGCTGTGTTAGGCTTGCAGTGACTTGGGACATCACTAACGATCCAAATCAACAGAAAGTGAAGGTTTCTTCTGTGCATTGATTGCTCATTCAAAAGCTCTTAAAGATAAAGGAGTTATTAAGCTGGGTATTCTTTTCATTAAGTATTTCATGGCAACAACAGCAGCTGAAGATGGTGATAAACGGACATTTGAGATTTTCAAGAGTGTTGTTAGACAAATCCTTCTGGAATTACAAGGAATTCTTCCTTTTTCTTCCTCACAGGTGGTGTGATCAAGGCAACCCACTGAGCTCTTCATTCTGCACAATGTCATGTTCAAAACACAGCTATTTTTGGGCTGTAATTGCCTGAAACAGCAGTGCAACAGTCTAATGACTGAGTTGAAGGGTGAAGTAGTACGATGTTGGGTTTGCTTTTACAGAGAGATTCCAAGCACTCGATTGCAAAGATGTAGAAAATTCATCCTGGTGCTTGATGAGAGCCACTCTCAGGCAAATGCAAATGTAGTGAGTTCTATGTGTTATGCAGAGACTGAGATTTCTTCACCTCCTAGCCTATACACCAGCCCCAGCACTTACAGGGAGTGAAGCGAGGGCTTATGCAGTGTACGGAATGGAGACTGCATTGATTCCCAAGCTGATTCCAGGTGTGCAGTACAGCGTGCCAGTGGATAGCGATGTACTTCAGGGTTTAAAGTGTCTGCCTGTGCCTCCCACTACTCTTTGCTCGCCCAGATGCTCTGCCCCACACTCCAGTGCACAGCCTCTTGCAAATGCAAAAGGGAGAGCTGCAGGTGTCTGTGCTGCTGGTCTGATGTGAGGTGCTGCAGCACAGCTTCTTCCTGAAGTGATGGTTAGCAATGTCCTCCTCCTGGAGGGAGCTGTGCTGCTCCCTGGGCAGATGGGACAGCAATAAAATCCTTGTTGCTACAGCCCATGCAGCACTATTGACACTCATCTGTTCCAGCAGCATCTTAGGCTGCCTCTGACTAATTCTTGTCCTGCCCCAGCGTCTGTATTGGTGTTCTGTAGGGTGATGCATAGTGTGTATTTTGTGATATAGGCTTCTTGCATAAATGATGTTCCCTAAAATGGGGTCTAGAAACCTGTTCTATGGATTTTGGCACATGTGTCTTGTTGGTGTGTGCAAACTATGTCACTGTCATCTGCCTGCAACCAGCTGAATGTATGTTGTTAACACGGATCTAAAAACTTAATGCAAACGCAGTTAAATGTGTCAACGTTTTCACCTTGACAGGAACTGCCCTTTTCTTCAGCTCCAGACAGGTCCTAGGTATGACTTTCACTGTGACAAACGCACAGCACACATTTAGACTTCAATAGATGCTTTGCTCAGAAGGCGGAGAAACAAGAAAGCAAGGGATCACAGCAGCACACCAGATCTTATAAGTTTTAATTAAGCACAAGCAGCTGCATCCTGTCTTCCCAGAGCGGTCCCATTATTTGTGCTATGTAACATTAATGCTCACTGAATTGTAAAGCTCAAGGGAGCGCAGGGCACTATTTGGAAGAGACAAACATTTGTTTTTCAGAAACAGATTCATTATCATTTGAAGCGCTGGTTTAATCTAACCATAGATCTTATGGGAATACCTCTGAAGGGCTCTGTCTCTGCAAATCAATTTCAGTTGTAGGCAAAGGAAATAAAATTACCAGAAAGGACCAGAACGGTACCGCAAAGAGCACACGGAGGAGGCTCCTTCGAGGGGACAACAACAGTTCACCCTTCAGAAAACTATCAGGAACACAAAACACCTAAAAAGAGTTCTTTAAAGAAGGATTCGTTTCTACATTGTGGAGCGTTGGAAAACACGACAAAGGAGATGGGGTTTGCCACAGTCTTTCAAAGGGGGATTTGAAGTTTTGCCTTTCCACCAAAGCAATCTTAAAGTGGCTTAAAGCAGTGCTGATCACACTAAGAGATTTCTCTAGAGACCCTGGCAGCAGGAGCAGCGCAGCCTCAGTGTGGCTCTAGTAATTCAAGCATGGCTTCGGAGTGTGTGATTACACCCAGGCTGTGCTTGCCCTTACAAGAGCTTTTGGATGGGGCCTGTGTTATGAAGTGGTTTTCTTCACACAAAAACAGAACTGAAGGAACCAAACCCTTCTCAGGCTGCTGGGTGTCTGAATTGTACTTGATACCCGGAACAAACCTGATCAAGAAGACACCTTCATATAAAACTTGCATCACTGAAAAGCCTCACCTGGGCTAAGACTTCCTAGAAATACCAAGTAGAGCCTGTTCACTGTCTTCAGCCAATGAGCACTAGCAAGCACCAGAAGCTAAGAGAGCTGATGCTCTCCACAGATCTCTAACCAGAAAGAAAATCTTTGAGAGAAAAGGAAGAATAGCCCTAAAACTGTGGGTCAGCTGCGCACGTGGCTGCTCATTTGGGTTTAAGTTTAAATGAAAGGTAACTTTGTGGTCTTTCTTTTTGGTTTTATTTGGTTTCTCACTTGAGAAGGTGAAGATCTCTGGACTCGCTCTGCTCTATTAATCAGGCGTGACAGCATGCCCTTTAACATGTGCTCCTCTCTAGTTCCATAACGAAACAGTTTAACAGTTTCAGAAGGGAATAGCATTGAGTGAGCACAACTGATTGCCTCCATCCTCCAAAGGAAAACCATGCTTACTTCACTTGTCCTTGCAAACACAGGTGTGCCGCATCCCAAGTTACCTTCCAGGCTGCTCTCCACAGCACTGGCAACTCTCCTATCCCAGACTGAACTGTGCAGTCTAGATTTTCACACCTTGTGTGCTGGAGAAGAAAACCAGTCTCTAAAACAGCTTGCACCTTCACAGCCAACTGTTTCTGTTCATTAGTATTCAGGCTTCTAATTGTTGTTTCTGAGTGTTCAGCTTTAACTATTATCATATGGAGTTAAGGACCATATAGGAGCAAAGCCCATTTATGCTACAGATCTGCAGCTTGAAATCTTTATTCTTCCAAGGAGTGAAGACTTGAAATGGAAAGGATAAAAAAATCACCCCTGAGGTGTTGGCACAGCCATCAGTGGGACTGCAGCAGTGGCAAGCTGCTTGTTCTGATGACCACTTATCCTTTTTGTTCCCTTGAAAAAGGAGGATTTCAATGGCCTTTCAGAGTTTATTTCCTGATTCTTAGGGAAAGGCTTTGAGGCTTTTCTAGCAGAGAGGAAGAGAAGTGGCAGGGCAGGTGGAGTAGTGCTGGGATGAGGCAATTACACCAGGAGGAGCCAGATAACGAGGCAATAAATGCCTCATTAGCAGAAAGAAGAGAACCTCAGCTGGGTGTTGTCCTCTCTAGTTCTTTAGGGGTTCTTTCTGCTGCTGTTGCTCTTCTCCTTGCTCCTGCAAGAAGTCTCCCCTGCTTTGGTTCCCTGCTGAAAGTCCTTCCTCAGCCCAGGAGCAGCAGCGCTGGAGGAGCTTGACTGTTCTTGGAGGTAAGTGAAGAGCTTTTGAGCTGAGTTTGGTGGTTTCCATAGGGTGATGATGGTGACCTGATGCTGAAAGTGTAAAAGAAAGCCCTCATGTGAGCATGACTGCAGTATGGGAATCCCAGGACCTGTCAGTGCTCACTTGTAAAGGAGAGTATAAAACTGAATATATAGTCCTCATAAAGTAGGGCATGATGTGTCTGTAGGATCAGATGCAAACTATTCTGAAAGCATCACAGCAGAAGAGACACTCTTTGTTAGTCACCTGAACTTAGACTTGGAACTGAAAGGCAACATTTTTTCTGGAGACTGAGCATAGGGAGAGATATTTTGGTTAAGCCAAAGGGAAATTTGTATCCTTAAGAGTAAAGGTATTAAAATTGCATTAGCTTTAACATATTCATGCTGTGTGATGTAGTGCTGCTGGAATGAAGTTAATTGCTGAGAGCTGCTCAGAGTGTGTGAGTTAGTTAAAATGACAGTAAATTGGGGTGCTGCGTGAACTTAGTACTCCTTTTCGTTGGAAGCTGAAAGCTCTTGAGCTCATTTGGAAAGAAAGTCTCATCATAGTGTGTTCTGCTATTGCTTGTGTAAGACCAAAAAGCTTGGGAGAACTCCAGATGCTTGATAACAGTAGGGCAGGAGTCTGTAATTGTGTGCTCTTAAAGTGTATGGTGTGTTCTTTAATGCAATACATGGTGATGGAAGGCTTCTGTTACTGTCATTGTCACTGCAATTAAGGTTAGTGTAATTGTCTCCAAGTGTCTCCATATATATATATGCATATACACACACAAAATATATGAGCTGGATTTTCTAGCTTAGAAGAGAAAGAGTGGACACTGCTAAAGAGCTCCTTGATCTTCGCTATGGTTCCTGCAGTGTCTGGGGTTTTTTGGGGGTGGTTGCTTGCTTGCTTGCTTGCTTGTTCTTCATAGGTTTGGTGTTGTAGTAGTGATTGGTTTTCCTGTTTCTATTGTGATTATGATGTTGGTTACCTAGAACATGAAGGCTTTTCCTTCAATGCTTCCAACTTGCAGAAACATCCCTATCAAGACTTCTCTTTCCAAGCTGTAATTAATCTGGTCTAGGCACCTCACTGAATAATTACTCATCTATTCTGACATTTCATGAAGCTATTTAATCTCTCAGTCTTTACAACAGCAAAAGTTCCATAGTTGGCAGGTGTCATTTTTAGCTTCTTGCATGGTGCAGAGATAACATTCACTCAAGGGCATGGTAATACCACCCTGCTCACTCATTAGCTTCCCACTTATGTTCTCACATACTCCTTCTGGTTGTTTGCACTGAAGAAATTAATCTACAAAGAAAAAGGAAACCTTTAATACTTATTTCAGCTATTTCTATGAAGCCTTCAGGCAGTAGCTGTGTTTTGCACCACAACCTCAGTCCTCAGGTATAGTGTCCTAATGCTGTAACAGAGATGTTGTCCTGCACCCTTGCACCTTCCTGTTGGGTGAGACAGCCCTTCTTCTGCAGAACGTGGAGCAAGTGTTAAGCAGGGCCTGCAGAGGCTGAGGGAGGTGACTCCTGCCTTATGAGCTCCTCTGGGACAGGGGAAAGCTTTGCATTGTGTGATGCAGCAGAAGCTACAAGCTTGCAGGGTCTCCTCCACTGCCCCCCCCCCCCCCCCCCCCCCCCCCCCCCCCCCTCCCCCCC
>NDXB01011386.1:67502-81237 GCA_002631895.1 Agapornis roseicollis | reverse complement strand
GGGTGGGGCTCGCAGGTGCTCCCCCCCCCCCTCCCCCATTACTGCTGTTCAGACATCTGTGACCTTCTGCCTCTCCTTAGATGTGGCTCTGAGGAAGCATTTAAGTACAAGCAGCTGCTATTCCTACGTGGCATTTTCTCATAGATGTAAAAAAGGTGGCCTCTGCGTTAGTCATAGCTTTTCCTGTTTGACCGGACACCTAAGTCAGATATTATTTAGAACTAGTTTGTAAGTAACAAATAATCAAAGTATTACTCTTTGTGCCATTAATGAAGTTTAAAAGTAGTTACCAGTGCTGCTCCACTGGCTTGGAACCACGTAAGAGCAATGATCACTGTATACTCTGCTTGGGCTGTGCAAACAAGTTTTAGCTTCACCTGGACAGCCAGGAGGAAGACAAGGGAGGGAGGGAGTTATTCTTTGTTTCCTTTAAGCAGGCGGCAGTGTGTGTTTGTGTACGCCATTCAAAGCCAGTAACTATGGGTATATTTAAAACAAAGGAGAGGTGACAACACTGTGTTTTCCTCTCCTATCTATTCTATATCACAGAGAAGTAGTTGAGTATTCACCTAAAAGGAGCTGAAAAGTGAACCAGAGGGTTAGAATATGATGCAGGATTTGGCAGTGAGAGTACTTAGGTGGGAGAAGGCAGACCTCAGACTCTGCTCCTGCTGTGCAAAGGGAAAGCACATCAGGGAATTGAAAGCAAGTCACCAAGGGGCCTATGCAGGTACCTAAAGCATTCCTCTGCACCATGAGAGAACAGGGTGAGTTTATAGGCAGGGAGGATTTGAACCTGAAGTGCAGTGTTGTGAGGGTAGCCCTTCATCAATATGTGGGCACGTTCTCTTACTGAGAAGATACTGCCTCTAGTGAAATAAAGGTGGCAAGGCAGAATAAGAATCCAAGAAAGAGTGAAGCCAGACAGAACTGAGCAAGGGGAAGCCTGGAATTAGTCATAGAAAATAGCATGTTGGAAGGGACCTCTGGAGATTGTATAGTCTAGCTTTGTTCTCTGAGCAGGGCTCAGTTCAATGCTAGGTAAGGTTGTTCCATGCAAGCATCCCATCTGGTACAGATCAGACTCCCTCTGATCTACTCTCATTCACAAAACAAGATCTTCACAGGGTTGGGAAGAGGAACCATCTGCATTCACATCACATTGGTCTGGTTCAATAAGGCAGCATGTGCCAGTTGTATATGTAGTGCTGAGGGAAGGTGTTGTGAGCTCTACCAAGGAGTCATAAGGGACTATGAAATTAATCTAGGACTAGAAGAAACAAGTTATGCACAAGGAAGCAACAAGGAGGGTTAACAGAGGGAGCTCAACTGAAAGTAAACATCAAATAGAGCAGAAAAGCCTGACTGCCTAAGAACTTTGCAAAGTGGTTTAGTAACTGCTCACATGGAGCAGAGGCACAGAACAGCTTTGCAAGTCTTTTCCTCTTTTCTTTCTTTTGATTAAAGGTCAAGAGATTATGGTGTTAGAAAAGGAAGGATTAGGATATCCACAGATTGATTGCTCCTGAAGTGGTTAGTGTGAAGATAAATCCATAATAGATGATATGGTTCCGAGTAAAAGAGCTGGAAGATTTTAGCATGGAAACTTGAGGAAGCATTTAAAGTCAGTTCGAATGATGGTATTTCACTGGAAGCAGAAACAACTGTTCAGTCTGAAGGTTAAGGAAACAGTATTTAAAATCATCAGCCTGAAGAAACCCCGGAGTGTTGCAGTGTCTGTTCTCAGTGTTCTTTAGCTTTCAAAAAGAAAAGTGTTGGTGTTTGGGTTTTTGGTGCCTTTGAGAATGGTACATGGACAAGGAGCGTTCTCCTGCTTGCTCTCATCAGCACCTGGGAAGGGGAGATTGAATTATCACAGCCTAAAAGGGGCTGGGTTTGATTTCCTTTTGCAGGTGGCTGGGGGCTTCAGTTTGGGGGTAAGTGGGCAAGGAGCTCCTCTGCTTCATGGAGTGGCTTTCTGAGACAAGGGGAGATGATGGGGCTTTGCTGAACACTGGATCTGGATACAGAGTTTGGATCCTAAACTGGGTAGGATGGTGAGAAAAATGCTTGGCGAGCACTAAAGCCACAATCTGGTGTTAACCGGGAGGATGGCTGGAGCAGCTGTGCAGCTCACCGCTGCGCTTGGATCCTGTACACCCTTGCTGTTCACACACCCTTGCTCACACAGCAAGGGTAATGTGGAGCTGCCGTGAGGGAAAGATGGGTCTGAAACCAAGGTAGCTGCTGGTCATGAAATGCCTGCCTATGCCCATGAGCCTGCATAGGTGCAGGGACACGAGGAGTAGAGGGGCCAGCAGGGGAGTTGCAAGCTGCTCATGAAGGGGCCCTGCAAGGTGTGCCAAAGGGAAAAGAGAAGTGGCCTAAGAGGGAGGCAGGTCTGGATTCTGTCCATCTTGGGTATGAATGTGTTTGTTGTGTTTTGGAGAACAGTTTATTTAGCTCTTTAAATTTCACAATTGGAGCTCATCTTCAGCACAGTGAAGAGGCTTTACTGCACTGGATGCCTTTGTCCCTTTTCAGATTTTAAACCATAGATCATACTTCATATTGACATGTATCTTGACTTTGGGGGAGTTCTGTTGTTGTTTCAATATTCTCCTCTTAGAAGGTGTAATTTCTCCCTTTGTCTTTTAGTTTTTGTCTTAACCATCTAGCACCCATGTTAAATACAGCCTCAGATAGAAATTAGTCATGTTCCAGCTGGAAATAGAAGGATGCAAATATAATTAAAACCCTAAATTAGACTGGAAATGTTTGTACATTTCTTCCTGCAGATGATGATGCATATTGGTCCACAATACTCTTATGAACAGGACTCAGCTTTGCAAACAGACAAGAACATAAATGTGCTTATTTGAATGATAGGAAACGCAGGCATACAGTTGTTCAGCTGAAGCTGGTCATGTCAGTTGTCAGCACTGACCCAGTACTGCAAAGCTGGAATAACAACACTAAGGAAGAAAATTAAAGAGCAGTAATGTGGTCAGATGAGGAAGGACTTGGAGCGTGCTCGTACCTGACTGCAGATGGAAAGAGGGCTGTTCCATTGGCAGATATACTTAGAATAACGAGAGAATGAGAGCAGCCATTCTCTCACTTAGAAAGCTAGAGAATGGCTGCTGACTGGGGAGTTGCTGCTGAACAGGAGCATGAATGGCTAGCTCATTTGGGAACATCCCCACATTTCTGCCGAAGGCTCAGTGACAGAAAGGAAGGCACATGAGGATGAGGCTGGGGTTGAGGGTTGAGCCAGAGCCTTCCTTCTCAGACACCTTGCAAGGACATGGTTAGCCTGAATTGCACCCAGACCCGATCCTTGTCCTGGCCCTAGGAACTGCGTTTGTGTTACTCGTGTAATTTGTGCTGAGGGATTGGCAGTGCACCACGGCCTGTGGTACCACCGGTACCATTCAGAGAGGTTGCATCGGCAGGGAGGGATCTGGCAGCACTGTGATCTGGTATTTCAGCCTGCTGATCTATGCCAACAAGTGGGAGTTTGTGTGAATTCACCAGCCTGGCCATAAACCAGTCTGCCAGCTACTGGTGTCACTGGAACAGGGGGTGGGATGGTGGGACTGAGACTCATCATGCACCCACTGATCTCTCAAGGCAAAATGGTTCCCGAATGGGGTCAGTCTCTCAAACCTGAGACTTGGAGGCACTGATTTGCCTTCTGGTACTGTTCAGAGCTTCAAGAGGAAGCTGTGGTGAGGGGGGTTGACACAAAGCTTTCCCAGTCTCAAGTCCCATTCCTCTGAAAAACAGATATTCAGTAGGACCCGCACTCCTGCCATTAGATGGAATAAACTGGGAATTGTGGATATTGTCTATAACTGGAATTAGGAGAAAGCCACATTGCAGGCTTGCTTTACCCTTCGTGGGGAATGTCCCCTAGAAAGTCCAGGCTCTGTTTAGAAGTGTATTAAAAAGAAGTGCCAACTGTATGACATCTGCACACGGGCACCCTCGCTGATACGAAACCTCCCCTTGTCCTGCCTTGTCTCATTACTTTTTGTTTGGGAAGTGATTCAGTGCTCCCTGTTGAGATGGGAGTTAGCAGCCCTGTGCTAACATCCAATGGGCACTGTGGTTGGTAGCACTGATGAAAAGTGGAGCTTGAAAGGAGACATTTCGGACATCCTGTGTCTGAATCTGCAACTTGAACAAATGAGGCTTCCTCTCTTTGTCCTGTACTCTGTTGCAGCAGACCCATCTGCCCAAAACAGTGCTCTGAGGGGACGCCTTCACGGGCAGGAAAGGAGATTTCTCAGCAAAACAATTTCTTCCTAAACCTGAGCCCTTTAAGTTGAGTCTGAGTTATCTGCAGTAGAGCAGAAACAGGCAAATGACAAGAGTGAAGCCTAACCAATGAGCAGAAGTTTCCTCTCAGAGGAGAGACCTGGCTTGTAGCTGAGCCATAGAGCACAGCAGTGCCGAAGATCAGTGAGCAATGAGTGCAGTCCTCAGCTGTGTTTCCAGGGACCAGAGGACTTGATTCTACATCAACACTTTTACCTTTTTTAATACAGTTCATGAGCAGCATGTGTGTGGGTCCCATGAGGCACACACGGGACCGAGCCAGCTCCAGCACACAGCCCACTTGGACTGCTTAGACTTTGGTTTTCACAGGCTTTGCTTCTACCTTAGGGCAAACCCTGGTGTGTACAGCAGCTTCTCTTTACCCTTTCCTTAGAAAAGGCTCTAACACGAACCTGAGAGTGCTTTGAAACTCTATGGGAAACACAGTGCCTAGACTAAACATACAGTGAGCAACAGGCTTTGCGGATTCTAATCATGTACAGAATTAATGTAATGCTTTTTAATGAGGACACATATAATGATTAAAACACCAGCTGGTGAATGAGAGCAATAAAAGCATTAGAGGCTTGTATCTTCAGAGTGTTGAGTTCATAGCTCACTAATAACCTTGGGACTTAAGTTGCTAATAATAATGCTGCGTGTTGCTAGGGAATGGTGCTGTGTGGAGAGGATATGCCTGCAGCATGATGGAAACTTCTGAACCTCTTTATTCTTTTATTGAACACAGATACTGTTTGATGACCCACAAAGCTGGATGCCTTTTGCAGTGTTGGCTAATGCAATTTGTCCTCATTAACTCATAACTTACACAGTGTTGTACTGCAGCATGGGTATTTTCAGTACTGGCTGCTGCTGCTGGTACCCTAAATGTAGCAGCGTGCAGTTAGTGGGGCTCTTCAATACTCTGGCTGTTGTCTGCCACTGAATTGCTACATGCATCTGTGAACTGTACTTTTGTCTACAAAGGTGAGGCTCACTGGCAAGTATTTTAGGGCAAAGCTTGTATTTCTTGCTCCCCTTTTATCCTGCTTAGTGTTCAGGATTCCCATCCTGACCTGGGGCAAACACTGATTTTTAGATTTGGGTTGGTTTTTTTCCCTTCTGGATATTTGTTATCAGGTATTGCATATGTTATACTGCACATTACACTGCAGTATAGAACTGCACATTGACTACAATGCCTCATTTAGCTAATAAATAATGTAGACCTTGTGGTACTACTGTGCCTGGTAGAAGAACTGCAGCACTCTGACAGACAAGGGTAGCAATGTACCTCTGACGTAACGCAGCCTGGGCACCTCAAGGAGGACAGTGATGCTCACAAACCAACTTGGCCACATTGTTTGCATCCTATGGGGCATCACAAGTTAAGCTAGCTAGCTCTCTGCCTCCTACAGGGTATTAGTGTCTCAACGCACTGCCACCTCCCCTCTCTGCTTTGGCCAAAGGGCTCATTCGCAGCTCTGTCATGCTCTATCAAGGAATAAGGCTTATTGCAACACAGTGAGCTAGTTATGCAATATGTGATATTCATAGTCCCTCTGTCAGTCTCCCACTGATAATGACTTGAAACCAGTTTGTTGATCTCCTTCAAATGATAGAAATTGAAATTCCAGGAAACTTCTGAAAACCACTGCCTTGACAGAGAGGAAAGCTGAGGTTTGTGCTCCCAGCGTTGGGGAAAGCAGCCGAATTCAGCTGCTGCTTGTTATTTGCTGGGGCTAATTTGCGAGCTGTAATGCTGTCTGTGTGACTGTCTGTAGCCCCAGATTATTTGCATGTTGTCTATTAGCTGATTCAAATGCTAAAGGAGACCTAGGCTCTTTGTAGGAGCAAGATTGAGAGGCAGAGCATGACTCCCACAGGAGAGCAGGTGCACAGAGAGCAGGTTTGTCTTTACCTTACCTGCACCCTTCCACACTGCCCTGCAGATGTGGCCATTCCTGCTTTGGCTGAAAATACCCTCTCCTAAGTGTTTGGTTAACAGAGATTTATTCAAACACATCGCATGGATTTGGTTTTGATACAAGAAGAACCCTGAGAAAACAAAATGCTGGGCAGAGTGGGGTCATATGGCAGATAGGCACCATCCATACAACCAGATGCTGAAGCACATCAATTCCTAGGGTCTGAAGATCAAATCCTTGCTCACAAGTCTCTGTCTTCCACAGATGCCACATAATCTTGTGTTCTGCCTACTCAGAACAGGTACTGAGGTTGTTTCCTCCCTCCCCTCATGTTTTACAAGCAAGATAAATTCCTGAGGTCGGTCTTAGGCAAAGTCATCCCAATGGGCACCACGCTGTGATCCTGTCAGATGCTTGCTGTTGGCTTTGTGAAGCTGAACTGCAAGTGGTCAGTAGTCTAACGGGGGCTGCAGTCCTTTACTGGGACAAATGACTCAGAGTTGGTTAGTAAAATAACATATTGCAGGTTTTGAGCAAAGCTCCTATTATAACAATGGCAATGCTTGAATGGAAGAAAGCTAAGGATGATATTCCAGGCTTTCATATTTCCCTTTCATATAGCCCCATATAAAACAGGCTTTCATTTTTGTTCATTCCCTTTGTGTGCTCAGAAACGTGTTCCTTTCAAAGCAGTGGTCAGTCTTGGCATAATTTCATGTTGCATTATTATCACGTATTTATCAAATTCAAATGAAAATATTCTGAAGATGTGGTTATATTAAGTTTTCCGTATTTCTGGAATGGAGAAGGACAGGTCATCAACAATGAAAAGCTTTACATGAATCATGTGAACATCAAAACTCAATAGCTAGGGTAAAACCTAGAGGTTGATGAATCAGATATCATTTTCAAATCATTCTGTCTAGAAGAAGCAATATAATCACTCTGTTAATAGAGTCTCAAGCACCAGACAGAAAACACTGCTTTACGTTGTGTTATTAAACTCTTGAGTGTTCTGCCTCATATAGAAGAAATCAAACCACTTTAAAATGTTCATTCACAGACCTCTTCATCATTTCAAATGTCCACCCAGACCTCTGGAGCTCTGGACTCAGCAGATGTTCATCCTGAAACACTTGGAACAAATACCCCTCTTCACTGAGATGTCTGGATACCCTCCTGGCCTTCTGCTCATACACAACTCTTAATGGTCTCTAATGGAAAGTCTGCCTTCTGCCATCCGCTCCTAGACCAGTGTCTCTGTTGTAAATGTAATTATTTGTATTAGCCCTAATAGAACAGCAAGAAGTTAAACCATTTGGATGATGACTTTGCAGAAGAGTTTGGATGTTGTAGGGAGGCACGGCAGGGAAATTCGGTGTCCTGGTTTATGTGATTTCGGTTGTTGATGCCCCTTCCAGTTTTACCTTTATGGAGCAGGAACTGGGTTTCAGCTTACGTATACCAGTCTGGTTTTACTAAAATCTATTATAGTTCACTCTAAAGCCTCACAGGTGTTTTTTTCCCCTCCATACTTTTTCTTCCAGTGGTTGTTATGCTAAATTAGCCTTAAAATGAGCTTCTGTCCTAGATCCCTATTTTCTTCTGCTTTGTATGTTCTATTCTAGTGCTCATGCCCTAGTAATTTAGTAATTCTAGTAATCATGCCCTGTGAAGGGTAAATGCACTTGCTAGAACACCACTGAGCCATTCACACAAGAACCAGATGAATCTTCTTCTGTTAAGGGAGTCATTTTCTGTGGAAGCTAAATGATACTCAAGCTTGGGCTGAATTCAGTGAGTACTTTCATCTGCATAAGGAGGAAAAAGACAATAAGAAACAGTGTATGTGCTTGTGTGTGATGGCTTTATTCCAGAAAAGCTAGTGTTTTGCTGGGGTTTTTATTGTCATTTAAAGCTTCAGAAATGCTATGTACTTCCTTTTTACTGTACAGTTCACAACTTCTGATTTTTAGCTTATCATAAGTGCTACAAACATAAATGTTATAGTGACAAGATGATGCTCCGTGGCCATTCAGGCTGGCAGATCCATTGGTCTCTTCTAACTCACAGAACCCAACTGATCACTACAAAACCTGCTGGGAAGCTGCTTATAATTGTTAGTGCCATCACTGCTGCTGCCTCTCATAATCGATAACTTTGGATGAGATAAAGGTGGTTTCAGGATAAACCTAAGGAAGTGAATACGCTTCAGATATATTCTAGTGTGTTGGAACTGGATGATCTTAAGGTCCTTTCCAACCCTAACTATTCTGTGATTCTATAGCAAATATGCAGTTACTTCTGTATCAGATCCTGCACTAGGTGAAACTCCAGTCCATATCCACATGGCCCGGTTGGGTGTACTGTAATGGGTGCTATCAGTAAACCAAAGCCTGAAAATCCAGAATTGTAAATGGTGTTACATACCAAACACAATGCAAAGGCTCAAGAAGCTTTCTTTCTATAGAAATAAGTGGTAAGATAACTGTGAGGCAGTTTCTATGTCAATTGCACAACAGTAGTTCTTGCTCTTTCTGCACATGTAAGCAATGACGGGGTTTTCATACCATAGAATCATGGAATAGTTAGGGTTGGAAAGGACCTTAAGATCATCCAGTTCCAACCATTCCTGTGCCCTGTTTTTACTACAACAGGGGAAATCAAGTCTGGAAAATAGAACACAGTGGTAGCACCAGGGTCAGCCAGAGCATGTTTATCCTTGTTGGGAGAGTAAAAGCAGCATCCTGAGTTATATGAATTATTTGGTACTCAGTTAGAATCCTGTAAATAGTAAGACTGCAAGTGCTATAGGCACACAGTGCTTTTATTAAATGCTCTGCTCTCATCACAGACAGCCCTGTTCCCCCTCTTGCAGCCTCTAGGTTATATTGTCTCTGCAGGCAGGGCAGTCAGAGCTGTGTTTCACCACCCAGGTAGGACAGAGCAGATTGCTGTGGCTCACCTCAGATGGCAAAAGGACTGTTTTGGTGCAATTGCTTTATAGTTGGTTCCATATTCTGTGTCCTGTTAACTTTGCAGTCCCCAAAAGGTATCAAGCTGGGTCACATACACTGTCACAAACTCACAGGTAGCATTTCCATTGGTGCTGTTCAAGCTCTACAGACACAAGTCCATGATGTAGCCTATTACAAACTGCTTAATAAGAAAGAAATTGCTCTGAGCCATTGGATCTTCCTGATGAAATAGAAAAGGAATCTTGAGAGGGGAAAGATCCATAGGGATTTCCTGCCATAATCTGTGCAGATGGACAAAAACTCTGCCAGGCCTTCTGGTTTTGTTTGTGCTTTCCCTGTAGTGCTCTTCATGCTCACCTTGCATGTTTGTGTAGCAGGTCATTATAACAGAAACATAAAGGACTTTGCTCTTTCACATGTCCCCTTTCTACTCTGGCCTGGATTTTGCCAGTAGGAATTAAACTTGGCAAAGTTGCTGTGCAAACCTGAACCAACAGAAGTTCTGCTGATAAAGTGCTGAAGGCTATGGAAATACACCCTAGAAATGACTTTATGCCTTGCCAGAAACAGAACTTCTTCTGATTCAGCCCCAGGGGAGAATAACCATCCAATACATGGCAACTTGGCAGGGCTCTTCCAGTTCTGGCCCCACACTCTGTGTACTAGCAAAGCTGACTCTAAAAATGATAGCATGGAGGATCCTTGCAATTTTTCACACACACAAAAAAAGGCATGAAGAGTAAAACACTTGTTTGCAACCTTTCACAAGCTGTGGAGTTGGAGACCATCACGTCTCCAGTGTTCACAGCTCGAGGAGAGCAGTCACTGCACCTCCTCACAGTGTAAAACTGAAAGAAGTAATGAGAAAAAAGGGCTAGTGGTGCCTTTTTGCCTAAGGTGTATGTTAAAATCCAAAGGAAGACAGTGCTGTGATTGCTTAAGTTGTCCAGAGTGGATTGCAACACCATCTTCTTTCACACTTCTCCTTTGCCATGTGAAGACAGGCTTTGCTGGGTCTTGCATAGCTTAATCTCTTCAAGCCAATGGTGCAAACCTCACACAATGGTTTCTTACAGGTACTAGCATCCAGTTTGATGGCTTATTGATACTGCTGGAAATACATGTTTCCTGAAGTGCAGCTGAAAGCCAGAATGAAACCTGCAGGCTTCCTGCATGCAGATCTGTCTGCTTGTCCCAAAAAATAAAGCACACAATTGCTCATTCATGCACCGACTTCTGCAGCTTCCCAGCTCACTTACAAGGAGCAGGACTGTTCATACAAACTATCTACTAGATAGTTCTGTTCAGCAAATGCTTAATAGAAATACCCAATAAAAACAATGGAAGTTGACAGGCTGAGGACACCGGGGCTGTTCAGCCTGAAGCAGAGAAGCTGCCTGGAGACCTCAGAGCAGCTTCCAGTGTCTGAAGGGGGCTACAAGGATGCTGGAGAGGGGATCTTCATCAGGGACTGCAGCGACAAGGGGTGCTNGCTTAATAGAAATACCCAATAAAAACAATGGAAGTTGACAGGCTGAGGACACCGGGGCTGTTCAGCCTGAAGCAGAGAAGCTGCCTGGAGACCTCAGAGCAGCTTCCAGTGTCTGAAGGGGGCTACAAGGATGCTGGAGAGGGGATCTTCATCAGGGACTGCAGCGACAGGACAAGGGGTGCTGGGTTCAGACTGGAACAGGGCAAGTTCAGGTTGGATCTAAGGCAGAAGCTGTTCCCTGTGAGGGTGCTGAGGCGCTGGCACAGGGTGCTGGCCCAGAGAAGCTGTGGCTGCCCCATCCCTGGCAGTGCTCAAGGCCAGGCTGGACACAGGGGCTTGGAGCGAGCTGCTCCAGTGGAAGGGGTCCCTGTGCGTGGCAGGGGTTGGAGCTGAAGGAGTTTTAAGGTCCTTTCTAACCCAAACTATTCTATGATTCTAAGCTCTCCCCTTCCTGAGGCTACTCAGGCATGTGAGGTGCTGCTGCTTGCAGAGAACTGTGGAGTCCAGCTGTGTGGTTGCATCCACAGAGAAAGGAATGGGTGTCATGGAAACAAGTTCATTACTCTGTGGCCACCCAATCTCCCTTGTCCTAGAAGAACAACCATACTGTGAATAGGTGTGTGATTGCCTGTTGCTTCCCACTCCCAGAAGAAGCATCAGCAAAGGCACAGACACTGACATCTGCTCCTGGGAAGAGCAGGCAGCAAACCAGGGACAAGAGCAGACTCTAGTTAATACTGCTGTGGATGGATCTTTCTATTTTTATTCAGTTTGCTTTATCCCATACAACTTAAATAAAGAACATGGGATTTGAGCCTGTAATCCAGGAAATCCGCATTACATCGGGCTTTGTTGCAACCCACTGGGTCAGTGAAAGTAAAAAGTGTGCTACACACAGATGAGGAATTCCTTGAAGGGCATGTGCCTCTGGATTATTCATTCTAATACAGCCACGCTTGGATATTGTATCATGACTTTATTTTCCACAGACTGCAGCACAGAGGGATCGAATACACAGCCTCTCTACTTGAGAGGCACTGTCTGTCAGGCTGGGAACATGCAGGGATGCCATTGCAGCCCCTCGTCCAGCAAGCTGCTCTTCAGTGGCCATGGGAAGCTGTTGCAGAGCTTTAGAAAGGCACCTGGGTGAACTGGGAAACCAGAGAGTCTCTGGGGTTGACAGAAACCATCCTTTCCATTTGCTTTCGGAAGGAGAGCGCATTGGTGGCACAGTGCTATGGGGCCTTTGGTTTCCCCACATCTCAATGAGCCCATGTGGGCTCCAGCTTTATCACAACACAGGGCATTGCTGGTGGTGGTTTGTGAGCCTGGAGTCCTGCCTCCTGCTCCTCCTGCAGGGTTGTGCTGCTAACACTGAGTGTGCTGAAGCATGGTTTTGTTTCTGAATAGGAGCAGGGTTGCTTCATCAGTTCCATTCCAGAAGACTGACACATTTTCTTTAGGCTTATGCAAGAACAAGCTTTAACAAGCAGCGCTGCTTCAAGCTGCATTCCATTACTTTTGATCTCCAGGCTGCAGGCCCAGGTCATGTTGGTGGAATTGACAGTTGTGACCTCTCCACTCCTCCAAACATGTTCTTCTTGTCTCCTTTCAATGAAGTGCTCTTATCATTTTGGTTTGAGACACAATTTGCACTTAGGCAGTACTGTGAATTAGACAGAGCCCAATCTCTTGCAAGCAGGCAAGAGACTGAGGCTTACACAAATGATCTTCCTTACATAAAACTATGTGAAATGCAAAGAGTGGCTTTGTGTGGTGGGGAAGAACACCTGGTTTGTGGGGGCAGGTCATACTGAACTCTGCTATGGATGCTGTGAGCCGCCTGCCCCATGCCCCAGGGGAATGCTTTGTAACAGATGCTCATTATAATTAATGCCTAAATTCCTAATTTGGAGTGCTCAAATTTAGGGCAGGGATGAAATCGGGAAGGGAATCCAAGGTGTTTGAGGCAGCCCCACAGCACAAACAGATACAGCAATTGATAGCAAGCATGGACTGAATTGCAAGGAAGATACCAAAGGGGTATACATTTGAGGCAACAAGTGCAAGAATCCTGCAGGGAACAAGTATTTCCTCTATTTCTTTGGCACAGTCAGGTGCTTGGGAGCAGCAAGTCGTTTGAGGCCCTTATATTTGCACGCTATAGACTTGCCACTGCAGTGAGGGGTTCGCCCGTGTACCTGGAGCGGGTGCGAGCTGCGGAGGTGGCGGGATCACACACTTCACAAAGGAGATTCCAGGGCTTGTTCCAACTTGCAGGGAAGAAAAGCTGGGTGACAAATGCGTCCCCTCCAATAGGAGCGTTCCAGAAGCACTTGGGAACAATTTCATTCCCTTCGTGGCACTGAATGCTTAAAACTGCTGTGGGGAAGGAAAGTGAAGTAGAAAACGGTTCATGGTCTTAAAGAATACAGCTGTGGGAGTGAGGAGAGAAGTGACAGTGGCATGCAGCTGATGTGAAGTGAGGCAAAGTACTTCCCCCTCCTTCCCACCTCCCTAGTTTTGCAGCACTGGATGCACTGGGCAAAGTCATTTAGCAATATGTTTGAGCGTGGAGCATCATCTCTCCTTGGAGCCAGAGGATGATGAATGCCTTCCTGCAGGCCAGACACGGGCTGCTAGCAATAGCCTGGCTGGGAAATACACCCTTGAGTTTAACTTTCTTCTATTTTAAGATCAGGCACAAATAAATTGGTTCCTTCTGTCTAGTGCCAGACCCAAAAGCAGCCTGGTATCATATAAGAAGCACCAGGAGGTAAGATCTGACACCAGTGAGATACCATACTTGACAGCATGTACCCTGTTTCCTGATCCACAGGCATGCTTGTGCTCCCTCTCACAGCAAATATGCTTCTACTTCTTAGCAATTCGTGCATCACTTGCCCTTCAGCTAACTAGAATTGATTCAAATTCGTCATCTTTAATAGCATAAGGTGCAATTAGTACTGCATATGCAAAATACTCCAAAGGTGGGGGGGGGGGGGGTTGTGTCC